>OVAX01000515.1:0-76937 GCA_900406405.1 Lepidium africanum
ATAATAATAAAAAATAGTTAAGAACCCCCCAATGGGGTTCACCAATGTACATGCTCTAATAAATTTATCTTGAAATTTAATACTAATGATATTATAATATTTTATACAGCTATTTGTGGACGATTACGTTTTTAATTATAAGTTTATAATAATTAAACATAAAATCTTTGATTATTATAATGATCCGTTATTGAAGTTTTCTATATCCTTTGATTGTAATAAATATGATTATTATATGTAAGTTAATTCTTTCCGTTTGTTAGGTTTTTGATTCAACTTACATGTTATTTATAACTTACACTTTAAGTTTTTATTCATTGTATATTTAAAGTTAAAACTAACTAATAATGTTATCTTGATAATAATAATAATAATTAATTATAGAATATTATCACGAAATAATTGTTTTTATTATTATAAGAGATAATAACAGATATAAATATTGTGTGACTATTATTTTCTAGTAACAAGATGACCTAACCCAAAACGGACCAATATAACATGGTATTTAAGTTAACACTACACTTTTATTATATATAGAGATACCTTAGAATCACAAACAAGCATATCAATGGTTTGACCATGTTCTTTAGTGTATACCTTCCAGAGTTTTAAAATCTTAATTTTAATCCTCCAGATTTCTTTGCAGGGTTTCAATGAATAAATGTTTGAGAAATACATGATTAAGAGAAACAAAAATTGAAAGAAAAATGGTGACAAAATTGTTGAGAGAAAAAATAGAATTTGTTGGTGTTGTAAAATAAGTTCGGGTGCCTTTCTTATATTGATTTTGATTAATATTTATTCTATTAGGATTAGAAATATTTCAATATAATATCTTTTGATTGTTTTATAATGTGTTGACCAATAATATTAATATTTTGATATTTATTTATCAAGATCAAAACAAACTAATTAGTTAAGTATTCATTCCAAAATAAACTATTGAACCAATTTAAATAATCGAATCTATTAAAGTTTTAATCATAAGCGAATTAATTTGTATTTCTTCAAATCAAATTTTAATTGGTTAAAGATTCATTTTTAAATCTACGAAAATCAAATTTAAATTGGTTAAAGATTTCTTTTTAAAGCAACAAAAATCAAATCTTAATTGGTTAAATATTTATTTTTAACAAACAAAATTCAAATCTTAATTGGTTAGAGATTCTTTTTTAAACCAATGAAAATCAAATCTTAATTGGTTAAAGTTTCTTTTTTAATTGTATGTTTTATTAAAACGGAAATAATTGTAATTAAAACAAGTAATTAGTTTTTAAAAATAATTTTATTTTAACAAAGAGACAAATTAATTAGTTAAAATAAATCGACCAATCAAAACAAATTAAAGGATTTAAAATCTCTGTTAATACGGAAAAGCTTATTACTATGAATTTATTATAATAGAGATTTATAACAAACCCTACCTTAATCTTATTTTTAAGTATTATTATGAACTATAGATTAAATTTATCATAAAGTTTAAAATATGATCAAAATAAAAATGTCTCCTTAGATATATATATGGAACATGGTTAAATTCAAAAAAAAAAAGTAATAAAAATAGTGGCTCACGAATATAATAAATCTGAGGCGTGACAAAAATAAAAAAGAAGAAAAATACTTATATAAGTAGGGTCTGACATTTTTCAAAAAGGGCATTTTGTTTTAACCAACAAAAAAGGGTATATTGTATTGAACCAAATCATAAGATTGAAATGTCCGACGGAGATCCCAATGCAATAAAACACTTAATGAGTTTTTAAGCTAAGCATTTATATACAGAAAAGCAACATTTATTAATGTATTTATCACATTAACTAATTCATAATCATTGAGACAGGGGCGGATTAGACATCCGGGTTCAGGTTAAACCATTAATAAGTATATGTTCGCATGATTCATCCAGGGATTTTCAATTTCACTTATTGATTGGACATCCAGGTTTCACGGATTTCGATGTTATGTGGACGGGTCGTGGAAGGATTCAAAGTACTTCTCAGATTTGGGATGAATTTGCTTCCCGGACGCGGTTGAAGGCTTTTGCATGGGTGCTCGTAGCATACGTCGCAGCCTTTCCGCTTTGCACTCCGAGTTAGAAACAGTACTTTGGGCGATGTCTTGCTTGATCGATATGAATATCACGGAAGTTGCTGTCTCATCCGATTGCTTACAAGTTTTGTAGATGGTGACATCTCCTAAAGAATGGCCAGCTTTCAAAAAGTATTTAGAAGACTTCAACCGCCTCAAGAGTCTTTTTCGTGCCTTTTCATTCTCTTATATACTCCATATTCTTAATTACAAAGCTGATATCCTCGCTTGAAGTGTTATAAGGCTTTCGAAAAATCTATCTTTTGTAGACTTAGCGCCACACAATTAGTTTTCTAATATTTTCTAATGAAATTTGCTTGTTGACAAAAAAAAATCATAGATAAGAGGAGGTTGCAGTATTTGTAAACTAAATTGACAGACTAGATATCGTACACGACACTTAAGCTTCATCCACATACCTACGTGACTTGCTTTTCCATTTTTTTCTTTCTTTTGGTTGATAATTTTCAATTTATCCTTAAACCAAAAAAAGACAAAGTTATGTTAATGTTCGATATATATAATTTATAATTTATAATCTAGTGATCTCTTATAAAATCTTTTGTTATTTCTTTCTTGTAGATTTGAACTAGGCATGCGAGAATATTTAAGCGAGAGTCAGTTGAAAGAAGAAGTATGGTGAAGAGAAACCACAACAGACGAAAAAAGAAAATAAATAAAAAAACAAAAAAGCAAGAATGATAAAGACCATGAAAATGATATAACCGAGAAGCTCATTAAATAAATGAAGTTAATGAACGAAAATAGCGTCTTACTGATTTAATCTTCGACCAACCAACCAAACATTATCTACAACAATAGCTAAATGGATTTATTGTTCGGTAGCTTATTTAGTAGCATAAGGAATAAATATCCCCAACAATTGAGAAATTGCAGGCGTAAAATCCTTAATTTGGTAATTAACAAAAAAAAATCTTAATCTGGTTTGTACATGCCGAGTTGCTTTCAATTTGGTAGTTAGGATAATCCAATTAATGACTTGGCATCAGAGTACGATTCATACCTGCTACATTATGGTAGCTTAAAAATGGAAATTATAGATATGGACTTTAGGCTATGGATCATACCTTATCGATCCAATGTTGATAAAAAAATTAATAATTTGGTTTGTATATTAAAAAATCGAAGCTTTTAGATAAAATGTGTAATCCCATGTTTCATAGTTTACTCTAGTCATACGCATAATAATAAAAAAAAAGATACCAAAACAAACCGGATTAAATTTTTCACTTTAGTTTTGATTTTGGTTTTGATTCCTGACAAAGAATTATTCGGTTTCAATTTAATTTAGTCCTCGATTATGTTCGGTTTCAAACAAAAACCGAAACTAACTAATATTTAAAATATTATTGAATACGTTTAATTACTTTTTTGTTGCTTTTAGTTACAAATATATATTTTTTGGATATTTTATCAATCATAACTATTTGAAATTGAACTAATATTATTTTGACTCTCATCCAATTTATTCATTCGAAACTAGAATCAAACTAAAACTAAACAATGGGTTAGTCAATATCTATTACATTTAAAACTGAAAAAACCAAAACCAAAAAAACCAATCAGAATCAAACAAAATGCTTGGAACTAGCCTGCTTCTTGGTTTTAAACCGACTTCGATAATTTTCCTGAGAGCATCTCCAACCCATTACTCTATTTTTTACTCTATAATAGAGTAACTCTAAAATAGAGTTGAGTTTTGCTCAAACATATTATACTATTTTTCACTCTATAAAGAATATTCTTAAAATATACTTTTATATACTTTTACATTTTCTCAAAACATATATTATTTTTACGAAGTTATCAATTTAAGCCATTTATTATATTTTTATACTATAAAACTTAAAAACTTCAAATTTGAAGTAGGAGAAAACAATTTATTAGAGATGCTGTTAGAATTTATTCTAAGCATATTATCAAATTTTAGTAAAATGCAAATGTAATCTATGAAAATTTTACTTATCTTATTGTATTTTTATTAAATGTTGTATTCTAAAATTTAAATTTATTATACATATACTTCTTATAAAAAAAAATTCTTGATCTAATATTTTAACATCAAAATGTAATGGTTTCTCTATATACTATTAGTTTAGTGTATAATTATAACATTTAAAAGTTAAAAGGATCATTTTGAAAATATAAAAAGTTTACCTCTATTATAGAGTAATGAACAATGTAATGCCAAATATAGAGTAATACTATTCACTACTCTATTATAGAGTAAGATATAGAATTGGATTGAAGATAATTTTACTCTATTATAGAGTTTAGAGGGGAAAATATAGTGGAGTTGGAAATACTTGTAATTTATATTTTGCTATATCAATATATCATTAAAATAATAATAAAAATGATTGGATAAGACAATTAATACAATTGTTATTTTTTTTGTCAAACATTGGATCGACAAGGCTCGATCCATAGCTTAAAGTCTACTCCTAAAATTTCTTTTTTAAGCTACCATAATGTAGCGGGTAGAAATCAAACTCTGGTGCAAAATCATTAACTGGATCATCTTAACAACGAGACTGAGAGCAACTCAGCAATTAATACAATTGTTGTTTGAATTAATTAAATATTGTATTTGATTTTTAAACAAACTCTGGGAATATTATCTTATTCAATCTTTGTAACTAAAATATTTGTTTTTAATTTTAATTAATTTTTAAATTGTATTTTTAATAATTGATATTACATAAAAATACTAAAGATAAAATCAATATGATACGTGAAAAATAGATTTCTATAATTAAAAATTTCTAACACTTGAAATACAATATTATCAATTTTACAAAAATAATATATTAAATAATTATTTAACCTCTCATTTAACAAATTATATTATACATATGATTATGTTATGAAAGCTTTTTTTTTGAATAATTTTATGTTTTTTGAATAAAACAAAAGGATTTGTAATCAAAATTTAAAAATACCTATTATTTTAATCCACACACAATTTTAAACTAACTTATTCGTATATCAAAACCATCTCAATTGATTTGAGTGATATTTATTCTCTTTACAATAATATTATAGAATTTGGAATAGTATAAAATTTGTAAATCAAAATTTTATTACACGTATTATTAAATCATCTCAATTGATTTTGAATGATCTCCAAAGTCTTACAATTATCACCATGATTTTATAACAATCTAATACTGAATTGATTTATTTGATGAAATTAAAATGAGTAAGTTTTTAAGTGTCAACATAAAAAAAATAAAAAATAAACAAAGGATTTTCTGAAAAAATAGAAATACTACCAAAATGAATGAAAGTTTGTGGTGGATGGAATTTTTTTGATAGATTGAAATTACTTTGCTTTATAAGGAAAAAGATATAATATTTCAACAAAATTATGAATTAGTAATAAGTATATATCTATTTAAATAATTGAAAAGTATTAAATAAAAAAAAAAGAACAAAAATTTTCTTATCTAATTTTAAGGTAATTTTAAAACTTAAGAGAAAATTATATTTTTTAAAGGAAACATATCAATTTTAAAATTTAAAATTAAATTAAAACAAAATAGTTTTAATATGTCAAATAAAAAATTATAAGTAGTTTATGTAATTATCTATACTATAAAAAAAATTAAATCAAAACAAACAAAAATAATTTTATTTTTTATAATATCTTAGAAAATCTATATTATTATCTTCATATCAATATAAACTAAATAAATTAATATTATAATAAACTTAAGTTTAATATTATGGGTAACTTAAGGGGATTTATTGGAGGGTGGATTTTAATGGATTTTTTTGGATTTACAAATCTTGTGTTATTCAATCAATGATTTTAAAATCCATATTTATAAATTATGTGTTATTCAAACATTGATTTTGAAATCCATATTTAAATAATGTGTTATTTAAGTATTGAAACCCCGTCTATTTGATTTTTAAATTCACTTTATTTGATTTTAAAATCTTATAGATTTAGAAATCCATTAAAATTCATCCTCCAATAAATCCTTTTAGTATCTTAATGCTAGGATAATTCTGTAATCAACCACGTTAAAATTAAACGTGGTGTTGACACGTAAGCATTCTTTTTTCAGCAAATATAACTTATATTAAATGAAATTGCCACGACAACTTATCTAATAATATAAGTATAAGATTTTAGTGCTAACACAAATAATCATAAATCCTACGGTCCAGATTCAAGCTCATTTCATACTACTAGATCCATGATATGTACGCAGCGTAGCAGAGTGTTTCCCTCTCAATCTATTTTTTCCGCCTCATTTTTTTTTCATAAACCAACTAACCGAAAAACCAAAAAACCAAAAAAAAAAAACTCTCGCCCTTTTTCTCTCTCCCCTCTCCGTTTCTCTCTCTAGGAGAGAGTGCCGGAATCGAGCGTCGGCGGGGATAGTATCGCCGGAAAAGCTAGAACTATCGCCGGTCGCACGTAGCATTCGTTGAAAACAACGCGTCGTGAGAAGAGGAGAAATTCGAAAAAAGCAAAAAATTGAAACGCCGATTTACCTTTTTTTAAAAAATATTTTTTATTTGTTTTTTTTTCTTCTTTCTGGAATTAAATATTCTCTGATGGATGCGATTGGATAGAAGGAAACAAAAAGGAAAGGAGGAAGGTAAAAGAGAAGGCGAATTATTCTGTTCTCTCTCTCTTTCTCTCTTTCTCTCTTTCATCGCTGGTTGCTGTGTTTTCTTCGGGGATCGTGATACTTGGAGGTAAGGAGATTTACGAGATCCATTCTTCTATATTTTGTGTGTTTTCAACTGTTTGTTGAAAATTTAGTTTGAATTTGTTTGTGAGGAGGCATAATTGTGTTTGCTAGTTATTAGGTAAGTCTTTTTTCTTTTTTTTTTTGTTTTTGAATTTTGTTAGCTGATGATTAGGGTTTTTATTTGTTTATTGAAATAGGTAATTTCGTGCCGAATTTGTGAATTAGGTAAGAGTTGGTTTGCTGTTTGAATATAATGAGCTGCACAAGGATCGGGAATTAGGCGAATTGTAGTCTTTAATGGCTTGTGAAATACCTAATCGTGTTTTCCAGATATATCTACTTGGTTATATGGAGCGATTTAAGTCCTAGTATGATAATAGTTTTCTTTATGATATTTTTTTCTCTTGAACTTCTTCTTAGAGTGGTTAAAGTTGCTAACTTTGGATTTGGGTTATTAAGTTCGTTGAATTGTTATTAGAAATCTTCTGTTATTATCAGTGGAGTTCTCTGCTTGATCGTTTTGGCTTGTTCGTGAGTACTTGGGCCCTTCTAATAGTCATTTTTACAAGATCTTCCTCGCAATTAGAAGTGCATTTTGTTTCTGAAGACACTAGCTTGAATACAACCTCTTTTTTTTGCTGGCTTTTCAGGGAAATTGCTATGGTCCGTTGACAAAATTCAAAAATATTAAAAAGTTTTGATTCTGATTGTCGTAGTTAAATTTTGTTGTCATCTGTACGATGCCGTCTGATATAATGGAACAGAGAGGTGTAACAACACCATCCCGCTTCCATGAAGATGTTCATATTACTTCAGAGGTAACTCTTCGTTCTATTGTTTCAGGATTTAATCTGTGTAGCTCTAGAATTAAGGGTACCACATATGACATTATCTGGCACTATTTCCTATGATGTCTGAAACTGTGTTTCTCAATAATACTTGTTCTTCTGTTCAGCAGAGGCAATTTGGGTTTCGAAAGACAGATCAGATTCTTGAAAACCAAGGTAGTCTTGATAGATTTTCAAATGTGCCAAAGACTTCCTGGACAGCTGAAAGTTTCCAGCTGAAGCCACAGTCTAGCCACCCCTCTGGTAGCCCTAATGCAAGAAACACTTCAAGTGGTAGTCAGTGGGAAAGCAGTTTATTTTCGAGCTCACTGTCTGATTTATTCAGTAGAAAACGTATGCTTCTTGTTCACTTTTATGTTTTCTTACTAATTACTTTAAGCAGCTATCTAAATCTGCAAATGTCTATGGTAGACAACGTTGATTGTTAAATAAGTACCAAGATAATATGATCATGAAAGTTCGTTAATTATGTGCTTTGACGTACTCTATTTTAGCGACTTACTCTGCCTCCAACTTGCTGATTTTGCAGTAAGGCTACAGAGGAGTGATATGCTATCCCCTATGTCTGCAAACACAGTTGTTGCCCACCGAGACGAAGAACCTTCTGAATCTTTAGAAGAGATTGAGGCACACACTATTGGAAATCTTCTCCCAGATGAAGATGATCTTTTTGCAGAAGTGATGGGTGAGGTTGGGCATAAATCTCGTGCCAATACCGGAGATGATTTGGATGATTTTGACCTCTTCAGCAGTGTTGGTGGCATGGAACTAGATGGAGATATATTTTCTTCTGTGGGTCACAGAAATAGTGAGAGAAACGGCAATAATTCTGGTGGCGAACATCTTCAAGGGGAAGTTCCATCCAGATCGCTTTTGGCAGGAAATATTAGTGGCAATGTTGAAGATTATGAGCTGAAGGTCCTTTTTGAGGTACCATATTGCAGAAGTTTTTTGGTTCCCATGAATACTTTATTTAGGAAATGTATGGTTTGGAATTTCTTACTTCAAACTGAGAAGAAATATATGTGTTCAGCAATTCGGAGACATCCAGGCTTTTCATACAACTTGGAAGAATCGTGGCTTTATCATGGTGTCGTACTATGATATAAGGGCTGCTCAGAATGCGGCTCGAGCACTCCACAATAAGCTAATAAGAGGAACAAAACTTGACATTCGTTATTCTATCCCTAAGGTGTTATTTACTGTTCTAGAGGAAGATATTGTCTTTGTTACGTGATGTACTTGTGACTTGTCTGGATTAGTACTGTGCTTACAAATTCTCTTGCTATCAGGAAAATCCTTTAGAAAAAGACACGAGCAAAGGAGCCTTGATGGTTTATAATCTTGATTCTTCTATCTCAAATCAAGAGCTCAATCAAATGGTCAAATCATATGGAGAAATCAAAGAGGTTTGTATACTGGACTTTTCCATGTATATAATTTTTTGAGATCGATACTTATGCTGTTTCTTTGGTTTGCAGATTCGGAGAACCATGCATGATAATCCACACATATACATAGAGTTCTTTGACGTTCGAGCTGCAGAGGCTGCTCTTGGGGGACTAAATGGGCTCGAGGTTGCTGGGAAGCAGCTTAAACTTGTGCCAACCTGTCCAGAGGGTACTAGGTATTGATTTTTTTTTTCTTCGTTTATTCCTGCTTTATATTTTTTTGTGGAAGTGAACTAATGTACATGCTGTTCAAATGGAAGTGAACATGTGATTTTGGTATAAGGCTTCACAAGGATACCACTTGTGCTGGTGTGTAAAATTCAAGTTTTCTTCCTTTTCTGTTTCAGATATACATCACAGCGTGCTGTACATGATGCTGATGGGTGTCTACCTAAAATATCTTACAGCAATACATCATCGGGGCACATAGGTATGCTTTTGTGTACACAGTTTATATATTTTGTTCTTTAATGTTTTGTCATCTTGGGACACAAATCACCGCAGTTAAATATTTCTGTTTCAGGGAGACATTTCCCAGGAGTGCTACCTTCAACTTCCATTGATGGTGGATCTATGCGGGTCATTCATAGTTCTGTCGGATCACCTGTGAATTCCTTCATTGAACGGCATCGGAGTGTTAGCATCCCTATTGGATTCCCGTCTTCAACAAACGTCATATCAGGCAGCAAGCCTGTTGCGCCTCAGGAGCTTGGCCACCCTTTTGATAATTCGAATATGGGGATCCAAAGCTTGCCAAATCTTCATCCCCATTCTTTTCCGGAGTACCTCGACAACTTTGCAAATGGTAGTCCATTTAAGTCTTCAACAGCATTTTCCGAAATGGTCAGTGATGGCTCAAAAGCAAATGAAGGCTTTGTGATACATAATGTTCGTGGAGTGGATGGTTTTAATGGAGGGGGTAATTTCTTATCTCTAAGTAGCCACTGTCTTGATAAATTCATCGAAGAATAATGATATCTAGTTGACAGTTTTGAATTTAAGAACAATGCTCTGCCGTAGCACAATCCTTAAGTTAGGGTATTGGAATGGTCCTTACAATTTTAGTGGACTGTGAAATGTTGTAGCGATGAAAACATAAGCTACTGTTGTCTGAATAGACTTGTTTTACATCTGTTTATTTTCTTTTAAATCTTGGAATGAAATTTGACTCTCATTAATTTCAGATATCTAAACAGATCATGTGGTATTGTACTGGGATTTGAAATATAGAAGGGGCTGAGGATTCATTGTGTATAACAACGGAATTGCGCAACTCTTTTAAAAGTCGATATAGAATATTGTGATGAAGTTTTTCTTCTACTATCATATGCAAGAATGAGTTTTCTCAGTTTTACTTGTGTTCTTTTGACTGTAGGCATAGGATCTCCCATGAATCAAAGCTCCCGCCGCCCTAACCTTAACTTATGGAGCAACTCTAACCCTCAACAACTGAATCCATCAAGTGGCATGATGTGGCCTAACTCGCCATCTCACATCAATAGCATTCCTACTCAGCGCCCACCTGTTACTGTATTCTCTAGAGCACCTCCGATGATGGTGAATATGGCATCTTCCCCTGTGCACCACCACATTGGATCTGCGCCAGTACTAAACTCACCTTTCTGGGACAGAAGACAAGCCTATGTAGCTGAATCTGTAGAATCAACTGGCTTCCACTTGGGTTCTCATGGTAGCATGGGGCTTCCTGGCTCTTCACCGTCACATCCAATGGATATTGGTTCTCATAAGAGTTTCTCTCATGTTGGTGGGAATCGGATGGATGTAAATTCCCAAAATGCCGTACTGCGATCTCCTCAACAATTGTCTCATCTCTTTCCTGGAAGGAGCCCAATGGGTTCAATGCCAGGCTCGTTTGACTCACCAAATGAACGATACAGAAATCTCTCTCACCGTAGAAGCGAATCTGGTTCTAGTAATGCTGACAAGAAACTGTATGAACTTGATGTTGACCGTATATTACGTGGTGAGGACGGCAGGACAACATTGATGATTAAAAACATACCTAATAAGTAAGTGAAATTAATGTTTCTATTCTGTCCCTTGTTTATATCTTCTGCAACTGTCTATAGAAGCGTACTCTTTAGTTAAGATCTATTCTGTTTCATCTTTGACGTTTTTCTATACTTGCTACTTATAAGGTATACTTCTAAGATGCTTCTATCTGCCATTGACGAGCATTGTAAAGGAACATATGATTTCCTTTATCTGCCAATTGACTTCAAGGCAAGTACTCCTCCTACCTTTTAATATAAGAAAGCCTTATTAATAGACCCATCGAGCTTTTGGTATTTGCGATATCTAATTTTTATCTCATTTCAGAACAAATGCAATGTGGGATATGCTTTTATCAACCTTATTGAACCTGAAAAGATTGTTCCATTTTATAAGGTACAGTCTTGCCTTCTGTTGCTGCTTTTTCTTATCTCTTTTATCCCTTTTCGAGGAGAGCATTAGTTAAAAGCTGTGGAAACAACATTCACAGGCATTTAATGGCAAAAAGTGGGAAAAGTTCAACAGCGAAAAGGTGGCTACTCTTACATATGCTCGTATCCAAGGGAAAACAGCTCTTATTGCCCATTTCCAGAATTCAAGCTTAATGAACGAAGACAAACGTTGCCGACCTAT
This sequence comes from Lepidium africanum, assembly GCA_900406405.1. Lineage (NCBI taxonomy): Eukaryota > Viridiplantae > Streptophyta > Magnoliopsida > Brassicales > Brassicaceae > Lepidium > Lepidium africanum. The sequence continues at coordinate 11,770 of OVAX01000515.1, forward strand.
TCTCTTCCACACCGATGGTCCAAATGCTGGTGATCAGGTAAAAATAAAAGCTTCATACGATTTCATCTTATGTAGATAAAAAGGGTCTTGGCTTAACAAATGAGAGATTCATATGCCTTTTTTTAATGGTATATCATAGGAACCATTTCCAATGGGTAGCAACGTACGGTCAAGACCAGGCAAGCCACGAACCAGTAGCATTGATAACTACAACAGCTTCAGCATCCCTTCCGTTTCTGAAAATCGAGAAGAAGCTCCTAATGGAACTGATCCGTTCCTGAAGGAGAACTAACCAATGAGCAAACAAGCAGAGGTAAAAACAAAAGCAAACGAGGACCTAATGATAACAAAAGGTTTACATATAGATATATTATTATTATTATCACACACCCTAGAATTCTGTAAATCGGGGGTGTTAAGTTTACCCTGACAAAACTCATTTTGCAGTGAAGATTTTTTTTTTGGAGAGATCACAAACTTTGTTGACCACAAACCTTATCCAGGTTGTTGCTTCACCAGTTTTGTTGTATTATCAATATCCCCAGAGAAATATTGCATTTTTTTTCTTTTCTTTTTGGGTTTTGGGTTATATTCAAGGATTTTTGGTTCTTCCTATCAATGTATAACAAACAGCCTTGGATTACACTCATCTCTTTGTCGGCTATTTGTTGCCGTTCAATGTTGTACTCCTTGGGAGATTTTTTTGAATGCTTCCTTTTTTGGATATAAATATTATTTTTCCTATTATTGTTTCCAACTTGTAATGTCATGGAATTCTTGATTCTCTATTAATTCTACTCGTCAGAGTTTTGTATCGGATAAATGACATGAAACGTATTTACTCCCATGTTTTATACTGAACCAAATGTTATTTAAAGCTCTGCTATAAGCCTATAACACTTGATGCTTCTAAGATAGAGTTCATAGGATACATGGGCAAAAATCATCAGATGCGAGAGATGTGGCAGCCTCAAGCGATGTTAATCAAGACAAGTCATTATTATTGAATAGAGAACTTCTTTCGAATTGAAACATATCGTTGTCTTATACATCAATACTGGATTGAAATATCTCATCGATCGAGCAGCTTCATATAACATAATCTCTCTGTCCGAACCTTCTTTTCTACACAGAATATGACGACATTCTTCCAGTTACCGTATGGCATCATTACCATTTACCGATGTATCAATCATTTCTAGCCTGTCCACTCAAGTTTAACATAATCAACTGTTTCTTCTTAGGTCTCCTGCTAAAGACTCACGTCTGACATTGATCCACCAGTTTTTTTTTTTCATAAGCTATGCTTATCTGTTTTTCTTCGTCTCCTTCACCATGAGAAACCTGCATTACATCTCAGATTCTGACTGTAACAGAGGCACACAGAAGAATCAATAGCATAAACATTATTTTCCACTAATCATCTGGTATTGAATCTTGCTTTTTTTTTTTTCTTTTTTTTTTGGCAGAAAGGTAGTTTTATTTAAGTAGTAGGCTGCAAGATGATAAGGTTCCAAAGAATACAAATACAGCCAACCAGCTTATAGTATGAACCAAGCCGCTATATTGCACTATGCTAGAACTATAAGTCTCTCACTCGATATTAATGATTCCTGCGCTCAGACTTCATTGAGGTCCTCTGGCTGGGCGTGAAATTCTATCATCTGCTCTCTGTAGATCTTCGAGCCTCTGATTCCAGCAGCTCTTGTAACCACACCGGACCATTACTAGCGATGTAGGATTGGTACCTATGTTCATCTGTGACACTTTTTGCCATCCTTTGTGCTGCCTGATTACCCATATCAGGAGTTAATTCTGTTCTCCACCCCGATATAGTATTAAGGAGGTTCTGTATCTTTAGGATGGTATCTCGCAGAGCTGGGAAACCATTAGGATTTCCAAGCGCCTCAATCGTTTGCTTCGAAGACATTTCAAATATAATATTTTTGTTCCTTATTTTCCTCATATCACCTAGGCTCTCCACTGCCCATAGTAAGCTTAGGAATTCAGCTTCAAACTGAGAAGGAACGTTGGAGTAGGATCGTCGGCCGTGAAGTAGTGTATTTCCCATATGGTCTCTTAATAACAATGCAGCACCACAATTCTCGTTTCTATTGACCCACATGCATCCTATGTTACATTTAAGGTAAGGCTCAGTAGGAGGGGTCCATGTTGTCTCTTGGGCTGTTGTAGGAGATACTCTTCTTGTCTGTATGGGGGTGTTATGTAAGAGATATGGGATTAGTTAAATAAGAAGACAAGAATCTAGGTATTGAATCTTGTTTTGGTTGGTAATTGCTTTACCTTCAGCGTCATGCCAACAACTGAATTGCATCTGACTGCAGCTTCCCCATGTGCTGACTCCAAAACTTCTGACTGTGAATCTTCTCCAAGCATGTTTTGCATATCTTGATAATGGTGAATGAAAGAATTAAAAATTATAATTCTCGAAACATGATAAATCAAATTATTTATCAACTGAGAAGCTTTTTAACAACCAGGGTCATCTTTAATAGATTGGTCTTGACTTTCTGTTCTGGATAAAATTTCCAATCGACTCCCCTCACTTGCAAGAGTATCTTCTAGTTCCAAAGAATCTTCTGCCACCGTTTTTAGTGATAGAGATATACTATCCGTTTCAACATTGGCAGAATGTATACTGCACATAAGAACACGTTTTCCTCAAAGAATATGAATAATTTATTAACATGTGAAAAGACACTCGAGATACTTACTGTTCAACAGTCTTATCAAGGGGATTAGCCATGCTTGTTGAAGTTTTCTGTTATGCCATGTAGACCGTTCATTCTTACAGACTAGTTAACTGAAAATTCAGAGAAGAAAATCTATTTTAGAACTTCAAGTACCTTTTTGCTTTTATTATTCTGTCTTTTTGGCTGTGACTTCTTCTTTTTGTCTTCTGCTGCTTCTGAATTGGCTATGGTTTCCATACTTACAATTTCATCCTAGATTAGAAGAAGATACATAATAGCATAAAGGAAAAATTCATAGACCAAATCAGGCAGAAAAAGAAAGCCAACCGCAATTTCAAACGAACCAGTAAGAAATGTTTCAGCAGTAGAAGGGTATAAGTGCGAATGTCAAAAATAGAAAGAATAGTGAGGTCATTCAGCCAAACCATCCTTGATAAGTTAATTGATAAGAAGAGATCCAGGTATTGAACCTTGTTTTGGTTGGTAACTGCTTTACCTTCAGCGTCATGTCAAGAGCCGAATTGTATCTGGCTGCAGTTTCAATAAGTGCTGTGTCCACATGTTTTGGCAGCAAACATTCTCCAGGCATGTTTTGGATATCTTCAAGATGACGAATGAAAGAAATAAGAACAATGAATACGATTCAAATTATTCGTTCAATTGAGAAACTCTTTTACAACCACGTTAACAATGTTGGATGAAATTTCCAATCTACCTTTCCCACTTGCAAGGGTATCTTCTGGTTCTGTTGAATCTCTTTCCACAATTTTCAGTGATGGAGATGTAATTTCCACTTCAACGTTGACAGAAGGTTTACTGAATATGTAAAAACACGTGTTGCTCAAAGAAAATCTGAAAACAGTTAACCAACATGTGAAAAAGACTCTTGAAGCACTTACTGTTCAACAGTTATATCAAGGGGATTAGACACGCTTGTTGAGTTTTTCTGTATGCCAAGAAGACCATTCATTCTTACAAGCGGATTAACCAATAATCAAAGAAGCAGATGGAGAATTTAGAATTTCAAAGACCTTTTGGCTTTTGTTTTTCTTCTTTTTTGGCTGTGCTTTCTTCTCCTCCTCGAGTAAAAGTTCTGCTGCTGCTGCATCTGACTTGGCTTTGGATTCCATATTCACGATTTCATTCTAGATTAGAAGATACATTATAACATATAAGGAACAATTCAAAGGCCATTAGGAATTATAGATTCGTAGGCCAGATAAGGCGGGAAATGAAATTTGTCGGTATATAACTGAAGCATCAAACCTACCAGCAAGAAAAGTTTCAGCGATTGAAGGATATAAGTGCGGTTATCAAAAGCAGAAAGCCTGGTGAGTCTATCGAGCAAACTCATCCTTGAGTTATCTATCAGCAAAATCTTTGAATCAATTAGCAAAACCTGCAAGTCATGTAGATACTTTTATATGGCATATTTTGTGTTATTATATTGTTGATGAATTTTAAATTCATGAATGAACCTTTTGGGTGACCACTGATTTTAGAAAATCTATCGATTTCAACACTATATCATCGCTGAGACTTTTACGCTCACGTATAAGATTCAGGCAATCTTCGAAATCGGGGAAATTAATTGTCAAATGCGATGCCCCTGAGAGGACATCTCTTACTGCACACACGAATAATTTTGCAGTGAGGAAATTTTCGAGAACTCTCTCTTCGCATTTATGACATAGAAGAGATGCATATCTGTTCCACTGATCAACTGGCTGATTCCTTCTCCTTTCATCTTCACCGATACACACGTCCTCGACGTCACTCAGCGCTGCATTATAATCTAAGACAAGCACTTTCTTTGCATATTTGGCTCCCAGACTGCTACATGTGAACTGAATAGCTCTCCGAACAGCCACCCAAATATCAAGATTATGTTCTCTGACAGGTCTGGCAAAGATCTTATTTTCAGTTAACCAGGATATAATATCATCTCCCTGAACCTGTGCCTGGGCGTAGTGACCATCGGGATCAAAAACATTAATTGTATCTTCAGCATCAAGTGGAATATTACTGCTTTTTAGTAGTCTCCTATCCAGAAGAAGAAATGAATACTTAGGGTCAAAGTCAATCTTTTCTTTAACTCGATTTAAATCCAAGATACTATTAGCTGCTCTGCAGACCTCATCTGTACCATCACTCCTTTCACATTTGATCCTTTTTAGAAAGTCTAGGATTTGATTGAGTTCATGACATTCCAGAAAACAGATACTCTGAGGTGTTTCCATTAGGCGACAATCGGTAAGACTCTGTTTGGAAACTTCAAGGTTTCCAAGATGTTTAACTGGAAAATCCATCAACCAGTCTCGCATGCTACATGAAAGAATATTTTGGTTCTTTTGGTTTTTGTGGTCACAAAGCGACATAAGGAGCACTTTAATCTCCTTGAGTAACTTTCTGCGCTCTTCATCCACAGCTAATGGCCATTCTTTGGACCATCCATTATTAGATTTAATTGCAAATGCTTTTACATATTCGAGCCGATTCTTGATCATTTCAACTGCAGCTATCACATCCACTGGCTCCCATATTCCAACTGATATCTTACGAGCCCAGGCTTTCCCTATCCTCTTGACTATATTCTTTTCCGGATAAGGTTTGAAATCTGCATCCTGTTGTTGTTCAAGATGATTCGTACATTCCTCAGCACTAGCGAACTTCTGCAAACATATAGTTCGACACATCCAGAACGTCCATTTTTTGTCTTTCTTGGCAGAAGTGAGAATTTGCTCCAGATCATCTCGGCCTAATCTATTATTATCGCCCTCGACAAAACTTAGCAGCTTTGCAATGTTGACTTTCATAAAGTCCCTTTTGACATTAACGTCCAATCCCACCCAATATGAGCTCAAGTTTATATTTTTTCCCTTGTGCTGCACTGAAATGTTCTGTGACTCCCGAACTTCTGGTGGATATCTTTCTAAAGGACCTTTCTTGGATGCAGCGATCTGGAACTCTGCCTTTTCGATTAAACACTCCAGACATTTCTTTAAATCTTTTTCCATCCATCGCAAAATATAATGAGCAATAGAATTCGAGTTGTTCGGGTAAGTAAGAGATAAACTCTGTTTTGAAATGTTTAAGCACTTCTTGTAATATAATACTGACCCAAGCATTTGTGCCAATTGAAGAGATCCCTCTGCGTAAACGCGTGATAACAACACATCTTCCGAATTGCATACTACCCAAGCTAAAGTGTACGCGAGAACTATGTCAGGGTTCTCTGATGTTTTCCTTAGATCAAAGAACATTTCACCTTGATGGAAATTGAGAAACCATAAGTCCTTGTCTTCCCTATTGGCTAATATCAAATCTTCAATTATAGCCAAGCCCTGGTTGAAATCTCCATTACTGGCAAGAGATCTAGCCTGTTGGAAAAGGTTTAAGCCCTCTTCATCTTCCAGGAAAGACGGAAGCTCCATAACAACGATTCTCAAGATTCGTGCGCTTTCTTGCTCACGAGATTTTTTGTTTTGGCTTAAGAGAGAATTTTGTTTACGAAAAGAAGCGGGAAAATTAAACGAATATAGCAGCAACTGGCTTTTATTACGTGAGAGACACGTAATAAGAGGTTTGGAAAAATTAACAAAGAGCCAATTTTGAACATTGGGGAATACTGTCGAACACCTTCTGCGCATTACCCTTTGGGTTATTTTCCAGAACAAATAGATAAAAGAAAACCCCAAACTGGTTCCAATCGTCGAATTTGGCTTAAGAACTAAATGTAAATTGGTCTTCATGTTGAAGATAAACAAAATTCATTGATATGTTCAGACTTGAAAGAGATCAACAATAAGAGACCAGACAAGAGATTCGAAACTATGGAAGTCCCCTTTGTTATATATATCAGAGGTTTGATTTGGCGTGGAAAGATAAATCGACTTGACAAAACAGAAAGAAAAGAAAGAAAAAATCGACAAATCAATTTAGTACGAGAGATTGACACGTGACTGACTATTCACTACAAATTCTTTCTCTCTATCTTAACAAAAAGATATTTAGAACTTTTGTCAATGTATATGTGTTCTAAATATCTAAACAGCAAAACAAAAATGTAAGAATTTAAAATCATGTGCAAACTACAGATTACACATGTTATGGATAAAGTATTAGATTAGTTCTAATATCTATTTTATGATATCAAACTTCTCCATCAGTTTTCATTTCTAAATTGTGTATATTTAAAGGTAGGTCCATAATTTCTCTTTGTTTTTTTAATTCAGGGTGTTTTAATCATCATCTCTAGTGTAATGTACCATTGCTTTCTCAATTCCACAAATCATCAGCATTGGTTTCTCCTAAACATAATAATTCAAAATCCCATGCGTATCATTAAAGATATCCACAAACTCTATATTACCAAGAGCATACTCCGTATAAGCGGAGGTACCAGTTTCTGTAAGAAAGACAAAGATGAAGATAACTAATCACACTTTTAGGTTTCTGATTGAATCTGCAGTCATAACAATGACATAAGAACTTTGGTTTAAATCAACTGAAGTCCTGTTGCATTTTTAACAACTCATGCTTTTATGTTCTACAAATCATCTGGTAAAAAGTAGTAGGCTGCAAAATCACAAGGTTCTAAGGAAAACAAATACAGCAAACCTGCTTATAGTATGAACCAAGCTGCTATATTGCACTATGCTAGAGCTATAAATATCTCCCACTAGATATAAATGATTCCTGCGCTCAGTCTTCAAGTTTTTTTAAAGGACGAATCTTGAGCCAAGCAATCTTGAACTCTGCATCTTGGATTAATTTCTCCATGTCTTTCTTTCGGTTTATTAGCTCTTGAAGATGCATTGAACAAGAGAAGTCGTGTTTGGGGGATTAAAAGATAAATCCTGTTTTGCTTTCTCCATGGACATCTTGTGATACAATGCTGAGACAAGCTTTTTGGCCAAAATGTTGAATGCTAGTGCACAAGTTGCTGAAATATTCACATCTTCGGAAAAGCATGCTGCAGAACCCAACAAGTATGCGACCTCCAGGTCAGGGTCCTCTGCTCTTTCCCAAAGTTTTAAGAAGACCTTGTGCGATATGAAGAAGCGTTGAGTCATTGGCTTCCCAACAACCTAAAAGCATATCTTCAAGTATCTTCAAGGCCTTGACGTGATCTCCATTAGCAATGAGATTTGTGGCAAGTTCGTAGAGTTTTGCCGCTTCATCATCTTTCATGAAAGAAGGCTTCGTAGTAACGATCCTCAAGGTTCTTGCGGTTTCTTGGTCTCGAGAGATTTCCATTTTGCTTGGGAGAGATATTTGTCAGAATACTAGCGGGAAAAATCAACAGAACTAACAGATTATTAGTATTGAGAAGGCTGGCTTTTATAACGTGAAACTGAGACCCAATTATGGACATTGGGGAATTCTGTCGAACACCTTGTGTGTACATTACCCGTTTCTGATTAGTACACACAACTTACTCTGATTTAGTTGTGAATTCGCCGAATAAATCCACAACAAAAAAAACCCAAAATCTTCAAATTTGAGCTAAGGCTCAAGTGTAGAATCATCTTCATGTCGTGAATGATTTTTTTTTTTTAATGGTCAAATTTATGTTGTAAAAGAACATCGATAAGAGACTACACAAAAAAAAAAAAGTGGTCGAAGTCGCCAAGTCTCGTAAAAGAAGAAGAAGAAGAACCAGACAGCCTTATTATTTTTTACTTCGAAATATGTGTCGAAAAAGAAATGGCGACAAAATAGATTTAATTAAGATAAATTAAAATGAATAATAATAGTTACCGAGGAGGGGTTTAAGCTTTTGGATGTAAAAGAAATGCAGAGAAGAAAGCTAGTGGAAATCTCTGTCTTCGTAATCAGCAAATCCCATTTTTCATCTTCCATTAAATCTCTACCCAATTTCGACCTTCCAGGTCCTGATGATGACGACCCTCACTACGTCGATGTACCCAAGCCTCGGAGAGATAAATCGGAGAGGAAGCCGTATCCGACACCGATGAAGGAATTGATTCGGCGAGCGAAAGAGGAGAAACTGCTAAGAAAATCACAGCCTTGTCGAATTCTTGAAGATCCACCGGATAACGGGTTACTCGTACCGGAACTCGTCCACGTGGCTCACTCTGTCCACCGATGTCGCCACTCGTTACTCGCTGGTCTCTCTAAAATCATTCGTCATATTCCTGTTCATCGCTGCAGGTTACTTAACTGTGTCCCCGAATCTCTGAATTTGATTTAAGATTCCTTTAGCTTGTTTTATGCTAGAGATTTCACTATTCTGTATTATATCTGAAAGATATAATCTGTTTTAGCTTAGGTTTGAGTCCTATGCGTTTCCTAAATCGAGTTATTGAGCTATTGCTTAATTTGATCCTTGAAGCGTTTCAAGCATTTGAGTTGGTTCCAGTACCATCATGGTTGCTTTGTGTGCTTTACTTGATTAGAACGGAAGGATCTAGTATGACTAGTTGCGTTTGCAACATATTTGGGGAGAAAAACGATAAAATACAAATCCATGATGAATAGAGGGCTACTTAATAGTATCCAAAGTTCCAACGTCGCTGAGTTTCTTGTGTTGTTTGTTTTCAGATGCTGCTCTGAGGTTCACATTGGCAAGGAAGGTCATGAAATCAGGACTTGCACAGGCCCGGGGAGCGGTTCAAGAAGTGCCAATCACATCTGGAAAAGAGGACGAGCGAGCGATGTTGTGTTGTTCCCAAAATGTTTTCACCTCTATGATCGTGCTATCAAACCGAGAGTTATACATGACGAGAGATTTACCGTGCCTAAAATATCTGCAGTTCTCGAGCTATGCATACAGGCCGGTGTAGACCTTGAGAAGTTCCCATCAAAGCGAAGATTGAAACCTGTGTACAGCATTGAAGGACGAATTGTAGATTTTGAGGCAGTCACCGATGGTAGTTTAGAAATCGCAGTTACCTCTACTACACTTTTACAAGAAGAGAATAGTTGTAATGAAGAGGAGAAAAGCTTGAAGAAATTAAGCATTGAGACGATGGATTCATGGTTTGAAATGGTATCAGGGGTCAGGAAAATCATGGAGAGATACAAAGTGTGGACTTGTGGGTATTGTCCTGAGATTCAGGTGGGTCCGAAAGGACACAAAGTGAGGATGTGTAAAGCGACAAAGCATCAGATGCGAGACGGAATGCATGCGTGGCAAGAAGCAACAATCGATGATGTGATTGGTCCAAACTATGTGTGGCATATTCGGGATCCAAATGGTTCTGTTCTTGACAATAGCTTGAAGAGGTTTTACGGGAAGGCTCCTGCGATTGTGGAAATGTGTGTGCAAGGTGGTGCACCGGTGCCTGATCAGTACAGGAGTATGATGAGGCTCGATGTGGTTTACCCGCAACGTGATGAAGTCGATCTTGTCGCTTGACCGATGAGATTCAGCATTCGCATTGAAATGCTATGCTGAACTCACTAGTCATGTTCATCTGAATTCTCAAACCAAATGGTTCGATTGGAGCAGTCTAAACCGTGATCCTGAATTCTTCCCGCTCTGGTTTCTTATTCTAAACCATCAATTTGAAGAGAGAAAGGACGAGAAAAATTGTAAAGGAAAGAAAAACGTGATCATGTTAATCACAGCATATCATTAAGAAATTGTTTTCTGGTTAATCAACAAATTCATCTAAGATGGGCTAAATTGTAGACTCCATTTTTAGTCACTTCTGACACAACAGAAAATTTTTTTTGTAGCACAAGAGGAAACAGGTAGCTTGAATGGCTGTGTATTATGTGCATCAGAGCTTCTTTGAGAATCTTAATGCTCACAAGGGCCTGCAATACCATAAATTGTACATATCAAAACAAAATCATCTTTAATAGTTTGGTTTGAAAGAATCGTCTTCCACCGTTTTTAGTGATAGAAATGTAATTTCCGTTTCAAAAATGACAGAATGTTTAGTGGACATAAGAACACGATTTCTCGACGACAATTGTCAAGGGGGACTAGACATGCTTGTTGACGTTATCTATTACGCAGAGAATACTAGACAAGCTGTGAAAATTCAGAGTTCCAATACCTTTTTACTTGTTTTTTCTTCTTTTTTGGCACTGACTTCTTCTTTTCTTCGCGTAAAAGATCTGCTTCTGCTGCATCTGACCTGGCTTTGGCTTCCATGTATACAATTTCTTCCTACAATAGGAAAAGACATCAAAACATCTAAGAAACAATTCAAATACCAAATCAGGCAGAAAATGAAAGCTGTCTGTTTATAACCGCAGTTTCAAACTAACCAGCAAGAAAGGTTTCAGCAGTTCAAGGATATAAGTGCGGTTGTCAAAAAAGAAAGCTTGGTGAGGTCATCCAGCAAACTCATCCTTGAGTTATCAATAAGCAAAATCTTTGAATCAATTTGCAGTTCCTGCAAGTCATGTAGACACTTTTTAATGGCCAGTTTTGTGTTATTATGTTGTTAATGAATATTAAAATGATGAATTAACCTTCTGGATGATCGCTGATTTCAGAATTTCTATGGATTTCAGCACTTTATCATCGCTGAGACTTCTACCCTTACGTAAAAAATTCAGGCAATCTTCATGTTTGGGGTAATCAAATGTTGGATGTGATGCTCCTGTGAGAACATCTCGGACTGCACACACAAATAACTTTCTAGCGTAGGAATATTTGGGGGCTTTCTTTTCACACTTATCGCATAGAAGAGATGCATATCTGTTCCATTGATGTTCCTGTTTCCATCTGTTATCATCTTCCATTATACAGGTTATCATGACGAGAGTAAGAGCTGATTTATAATGTAAGTCGGCCTTTTCTTTGCATATTTGGTTCCCAAAGTTCTGCATGTGAACTCAACAGCTCTCAAAACAGCCACCCAGATACCAAAGTTGTGTTCTCTGATAGGTCTGGGACAGATCGTATTAACTGAACGGTAGTCAGTTAACCAAGATATGATATCATCTCCCTGAACATGTGCCTTGGCGTAGTAAGCATTGGGATCAAATGTACTAATTGTTCCTTCAGTATCAACTGGAATATTACTGCTTTTTAGTAGTCTTCTATCCAGAAGAAGAAATGAATACTGAGAGTCAAAGTCGATCTTTTATTTTACTTGATTTGACTTCAAGATATTATCCACTGCACTGCAGACCTCATCTGTACCATCATTCCTTTCACATTTGATGCTTTTTAGAAAGTCTAGGATTTGGCTGAGTTCATGACAATCCAGAAAACAGATACTCTGAGGTGTTTCCATTAGGCGACAATCGATAAGACTCTGTTTGGAAACTTCAAGTTTTTCAAGATACTTAACTGGAAAATCCATCACCCAGTCTCGAATGCTACAGGCCAGAATTCTACGCTCACAAAGGGACACAAGGAGCAGTTTAATTTCGTCGAGTAACAAATAACGATCTTCATCTGCAGCAAAAGGCCATTCTTTGGACCATCCATTCTTAGATTTGGATACAAACGCTTTCACATCAGCTAGCTTATATTTGATCATTTTAACGGCAGTTACTGCATCCACTGGTTCCCAATTTCCATCAGATATCTTATGACCCAGGCTTTCCCTATCCTCTTGACCAAATCATGTTCTGAAGGTTTAAAATCTGTAGCATGTTGCTGTTCAAGATGATTCCTACATTCTTTTTCACTAGAGAGCTTCTTCGAACATTTAGCTCTACACTTCCAGAACCTCCATTTTTTGTCTTCTTTAGCAGAAGAGATAAGTTGCTCCAAAGTGTCTCGTCCCGTTCCTTCATATACTCTGTTCGACAAAACCTAAATGCTTTGCAATGCTTACTTTCATAAAATCTCTTTTGGTGCTAACATCCAATCCCACCCAATACGACCTTAATTCCTTAAACTCATTCTCAGACGGCTCTGGACTTTTCTTTGACTCCCGAATTCTTGGCTCAAGTTTTACTAAAGGACAAGTCTTGGAAGCAGCGATCTTGAACTCTGCATCTTTCTTTATTTCCTTCATTATTTTATCTTTCTGGTTTATTATCAGCCCCCCATTAAGCCAACGAGCATGAGAATTACATTCTTGTTGAGAAACAGATAAATCCTGTTTTGCTTTTTCCAGGGACATCTTGTAATACAAAACTGAGCCAAGCTTTTTGGCCAAAAAGTACAATTGGTGTGCACAAGCGGCTGTTAAAGTCACATCTTCGAAAATAAATGCTGCAGAACCCAACAAGTATACGATCCCCAAGTCAGGGTCCTCTGCTCTTTTCCAAAGATCTGAGAAGATTCCACCTTATCCGATATGAAGAAGGCATGAGTCAGCGGCTTCCCAATAGTCTAAAAGCATATCTTCAAGTATCTCTAAGGCCTTGACAAGATCTCCGTCAGTATACAGATTTCTAGCATGTGTGTAGCGTCTCGCCCCCTCAACATTTTTCATGATCCTCAAGGTTCTTGCGGTTTCTTGGTCTCCAGAGATTTCCATTTTGCTTAGGAGAGAAATTTGTCAGAATACTAGCGGGAAAATATTAGAATATCATATAAGGGATATAAGGAAAATCAATCTCCCTTTAAATCCTTATGGAAAAATAACAGAAATAACGGCATAGTATTAAAGAAGCAGACTATTATAACGTGAAACAGAGACCCAATTTTGGGCATTGAGAAATTTTGTCGAACACCTTCTGTGCTTTGATTTAGTTGTGAATTCCCCGAATAAATTCTCAACAGAAAACACAAGATCTCTGAATTTGGGTTAAGACTTAATTGTGGAACCGCCTTCATGTTGTGAATGATTTTTTTTATTTTTGGATCAAAATTTGTGTTGTGAACGAAGAAAAAATGATGCAAGAAAAGAAAGACTGGTGGAAGAATGAAGAAAAGATGATACTGCTTTATTATTTATTACTTAAAAAAATGGTCGAAGAAATGGCGACAAAAGAGTACTTAAATAACAGAGCTCCGGTCTTGTTTGCCGTTTAACCCCACTGTTTTTACAAGAGGTTATAAGACAGTATTTACGAACACACACTTTGCTTCTGCAGTAGTATGACTTCTCTTGTTGTTGAGTCTGAAGATCTTGTTTGCTGCTTCTGCATTAAAACTCTCAGCAGCGACGCTGGTCAGAATTTCAGCAGTTCCTAACTCATTACTTTGTATCTTTTCATAAGAAATAGTTTGATTTGAGAAAGGAAAGCTCTTAAATATTAGGAAACTAAGAACACACTTTTGGTTCTTGTAATCCTCAAATCATTCAATTCTCAGCCAATCTGCTCCTTGCTGTCGCAATCTCACTTCGCAGCTTCTCAATCGTTTTAACGGATCCAATTATGTTCCTCTCCATCTCTTTCAATTTCCCAACTCTCTCTACGTTTCCACTCTTCTCTCCCTCAAAATTTTCCCTGTTCCAATGAACCAAATGGTTAAATGAATGAATGAAAGATGTATCTTTTAACAGTTACTTGACATGTAAAAGACAATTCATATACCGTAATTTCTGGTGCTCCTCTTTCAAACGCTCAAGCTCTTGGCTCGATGTCTCTAAAGTCTCTGCTTCGATGCAAACCTTCTTCAACTCCTTTAATACCGACTTCACCTGTGAAGCAAGTTCTTCGCGTTCTCTCGCTAATCTATGAGCCTCAATGTGAGCTAATTGCAGCTCCCTCCTTATATTCTCACTGTTATTGATAATGGCCTCTAATTTTGCTATTTTCTCAAGAGTAGTTCTGATCTGAACCTCGCTGTCAGTTTCTGTCTTTCTGATGTGAGCTCTTAATCCCTGAGCTTCGCGATCAGCCACCGTTAGGTCTTCCTTAAGAGCTACGTAGCTTGAAGCTAGTTTCCGGTTGTCGCTAGAGAGCCGATCTATCTCAGCAGCTTGAGCTGCAATCTTGTTTTCTAGAAGCTCGGGATGGGAAATTCGATTGTCTCGATGATGATGGGGATCCGAAACCGAAGAGATGGTCTCGTGGTGCCTCGATGATGATATACTAGTTGACATTCCTTGGCTCAATCGACTATGATGCTTTGAAACTAGCCTCTCCCTTGAAGACATTCTGCAGGTACAAAGATAACACTTAACTTAGAACATAGTAGATCAAATAAAACAAAAAATGTGTTCTTCTTAACCCAAAAGACTAAACTTTAAGAGTATAAATCTACCTGAAAGTGGTAATGAGTTTCAGTAATCGAAGAAAGCCCAAAAACAATGACAAATACCTAAATTCGTATCTTTGACACGAGCTAGAAGAAACCGAGAAACCGCAATCGCGAAGCTAACAAAAAGATCCGAAGTAAAGAGATAACCCAATTTAACCACAAATCCTAAGAAACCCTAAATCCTCCATATCACAATTGGACAACCTCAAAAAAAAAAGCCGATCTTCGATAAGATTAGCTAAAATCGAACACCAGAAGGAATAACTGCCGTGAATTTAATCAAATCAAAGACCCCGGTCGATTTCACAATGGCACCAACTCTGGTCTATCTTCAGTAAGATGCCGCAAATCTAAGGATTTATTGTCTTTTTTTGTTTTTTCATTCCTTATCAGTTATGAATTTGAAACTATTCTTGAATTTATATAATTGGGCCGATATTAATCAACTAAGGCCCATTTTATTGTTAGCCCATTTTATACTTTATCTTCCATATCTGTCACGTGAGCATCCTCATTCCTTCCTCTCCTCCCCGGCTTTGATGAACAAACAAACTTCTACACAATTTACATTTTCAATTCAGATTCGCACTTTGATCAATTTATCAGACTAAATCAAACCAGTTAGATATTGAGCTGATCCGAAGATTACTGTTCAAACTCGATCGCCTATTTTTCAGCTTCTGTATTAGGGTTTCAAAATTCTCCGGTAAGTCAGTTCTGTTTTTGCTCTCCCCGCCTCCTCTTCATATCTACCTTTGATTTTTTTTTTTTATATAATGGATTTCGGCCGGTTTGTTTTCTCAGCTCATATCAAAATTGATTCTCATTTTCCAGATAGAATTTCGTAATTTTGAGGTATTTATTGGATCCCACATTTGTTTCTGTGGTATCTTTAACGATTTTTTTTTTTTTTGTACCTCAGACTTCAGTTTCAGTCGCTTAGAGCTCCAAATTTTCAAATTTAGTGACATCTGTCTTGGCCTTTTTCGTCCTCAATAGCGTACTTTTATGGTCTTGGTGACAAAGCTTACTTGTACTGATCAATGCAAGTAAAAATGATGGCAGTGGCGATGGAGACGGAGATGGAGTTCTCTGATGGTGAAGAAACAAATAATGCTAACCCAAATGTTGCTGCCTCCCAATATTCAGCTCCTCCTGTGTACAACCCGGCTAATCTTATAGCTCTTTATGGAAACTCAGCCATAGGAGTAGAAAAAGGGATAGAAATGAGACAGAATCATGAACACGGAGCTGGTTATATCTTTATGTGTAATGGGAGAACAAAAGCCGATTGCTACCGTTACCGTGTTTTTGGGATTCCAAGAGGGGGCAAAGAAATTGTTGAGAGCATAAAACCAGGCATGAAGCTTTTCCTCTATGACTTTGAGAAGAGACTTCTTTATGGTGTATATGAAGCTACTATTGGTGGCAAGTTGGATATAGAACCAGAAGCTTTTGACAAAAAATATCCAGCTCAGGTAAAATGGCGAATTCACATTATTTCGTTTAAATTTCACTAGATAAGATACTCATCTAAATGTGCTTTACGATTATCATTTTTCACCTGTTTCTTAATTTCGGCAGGTTGGATTTAGAATTGTCATGAACTGTTATCCCTTGCCAGAAAATACTTTCAAGTCTGCTATCTATGAAAATTACAAAGGTTCCAAATTTAAGCAAGAACTTACTCCTCACCAAGTAATAGACTTTCTTGCTATTTACAGCAAACCTTTTTAAGTTCTAGGCTTACCTGCCTGAGTTTCTGTGTAAATATATGTATGTCAAACAAACAATGTTCATGGATCGCAGGTTATGTCTCTGTTAGCACTATTTCGTCCATTTACTGCTCCAGAACTCGATTCATTGCCTCATAGATTGGCTTCCGGAGCCTCCGCACCCAGGGCTTTATCTTTTGAGGAACGGTTCATAGCTGCCACACAACTTAGAAATGCTTCATCAGTTTTAGATCCTTTGTCTGTTCGTCATTCAGAACCACGACGTGGCTCTCTTATGGCCCATCAGTCTGTTCCCCGCACAACTCTGCTCCAACATAGTTACTCCAGACAAGACGGCTACTCAACCCCACCAAGGGAAGCTCTAAGTCTGTCAAAGTTAAATCAGTCTTATAATTCTACAGAAAGTCAGCCGCAACGGTCATCTATCCAAGACCCTCAACTCAAATACCTAACGATTTTATCTAATATTCGGAGGTAACCATAATTGTGGGGTTTTTTTGCTTTTAGTCAATAACTCAATTGATTTTTCATCCTATTGTGGCTCACTAAAGACCTTAAACTGAGAACTTTACTCGTGTCCTCATTCTGCAGATGTTTACATTATTTCTATTTTCTGGCTTGGCAGTTACAATGTGAATGTGTAATCACAGGTGGTTGGTTTTTTTGCTATGGCAGATATGGCAGTGCCCCAGAGCGCTTGGCATCAGAAAATGAATATAATCCGGCATCGCCATCAGAGAAAGACCAGTTTGCTTCACCTTATTCTGATGATAAATACTACCCTTCTACATTATCTGGGAATGAGCATCCTTCTGCATCTGCTGCTAGTGGGAGTATGTATAAAAGCGAGTTCTATACTTTAGCATCAAAAAAAGAAGGGGAAGCTAGTCAGCAAAGTGAGATCCCTGCTGGGACCTACTATCACCCAGAAGCATCTATAGTTCCAAATACTACAGTGTCCATGCAGGCAGTTAGTGTTGCTCAATCTGATACTCAGACAGCTGGCTATACACCAGCAAATGCCGAAGCTTCACAACCAGCTCCTGCAGCAATTAGTTACACACCACAACTTCAAAGTTTAGTGAGTAATTATAGCACACATCTACAGCCTGGGAGTGTGGAAGAAAGTACACAATCATATGCTGGAACATATAGTTATACACAACCACAATATTATGAAGCTATGGGGCATACTACTCAACTCTATGCTGATGGAACTGGATATATTCAACAACCTCATGCTGCAGCAACTGGGTACGCTCAGCAAGCTCATGCTGCAGCAACTGGATACGCTCAGCAAGCTGCAGCAACTGGATACGCTCAGAAAACTCATGCTGCAACAAGTGGGTACGCTCAGCAACCCCATACTGCAGCAGCTGGGTACGCTCAGCAAGCTCATGCCGCAGCAACTGGGTACGCTCAGCAAGCTCATGCTGCAGCAACTGGGTACGCTCAGCAAACTCATGCTGCAACAAGTGGGTACATTTCGCAACCCCCTACTGCAGCAACTGGGTACGCTCAGCAACCCCATGCTGCAACAACTGGGTATGCTTTGCAAACACATGCTCAAGCTGTTGAATACGCATTGCAATACCATGGTCAAGCAGCTGCTGGATACACTCAACAAGCTGCAACGCAAGGTTCTATACCAGTGGCTCCAGGGACAGCTGTTTGGAATGCTGCAAACCAGACTTATTCTGCAGCAGGAGATTGGAATGCGGTGAATCAATCTTATAACCCTCACACGGCAGATGCAACCACAACCTACTATCAAACATCTTAAAATTGTTATAGCATGCCAAAGAGAACTCTGTTTCGCTGGTGCATGTAGGAAATTTTTAAACTTAATCAAGGAATATGAGTTCTGTTCAGGTGAGAAACAATTTGATATATTGTTACTGAAGAAAACCTCTTTGCATCGGTTTTGCAGGATTTGAGCAACGTGGTGCGTGGTGGGGAAGCATGGACTTGCACTGGTCAACTCGCTGGAAAAGAGGGAAAAAGACATAAAAGCCAGGGTCTCCAGCTCGTTTGCTGTAAGTTAAAATGTTTAACATATATAGTTTGATTATACTCATTTCTGAGCTGCGAATGAGAAACTTCCTCAAACCATTAAATCTTTTTCAAGTCCCGTTTCAGGAGTGCAAAATCAAATGCAGTTCTGATTGGGATATAATATTAATAAAAACATCACAACTTTGTTATTGTTAGTTGTTCTAAAACATTTCATCTAGTATTTTCATGTTCATTACTTGGGATTTGTCACTAAGAATGATACCTTCAAAGGTTAAAGGGTTCACCTGAAAAACGCGATTTCGCCGTCAGAGGCAAAATCGCTCCTCTTATATTGGCTCTAAGATCAATTAGATGAAAAAAAAAAAAAAAAAAAAAACTTTGCTTTGGTTTTTGAGTTATACTTTGAGGTTCCCAAGTCTCCCACTATGTATGTTTGAGCATTTGCACTGCAATTCATATGTTCTCTTCTCTTTTCTTTTTTTTTTTCCTTTTTCAAAGAAGCTTTTTGTTCTTTTTTTTCAGACTTTTATATCATAATTATCTCTCTTTCCCCCTATTAAATTTACAATTGTTTAGTTACGGAATTTACTTGGGTTGTGTTTGTCGGACAAATGCACCGATTGGCAATTGTTTTAACTGCTTTGAAAATCAAAAATTTTTGTAATATATTTAAATTAAACCAATCATATTTTAATTTATTTTTTTATGATTGGTTCAGATTAAATCTTTTACAAAGATTTTTGCTTTTCAAAGCAACGAAAGCAATTGCCAATCGGGCCAAAATTATTAACAAAGAAAAAAAACTAAAATTTGAAATTTTCTCGAAACAACGTGATAACGTCTTCCCATATTTAATATGTAATATTTGAGAATTGTTTTCTCCACAAAATTTCTGAATTGTGAATTACATTATATAAACACTATGGTGGTCTCCATGGTAATAAATATCCAAATGTTCCCACGTGAATGTCCCTCGCCATTTCTTATAGGCAATCGTAGTGAATTTATCCATCGAATTATGCCAATTGCCACAACTTGTGGTACTTTGAACCTAAAAAAATCTGTATAATACATTAAAAGAATCATTGTAACAGTTGGCCAAAAAGAAAAAAGAATTACTATAGTACTCAATGATTAGTCTATCAATAAATCTTTCTAATTAAGTTATTAATTTGCTGGCTGAATCATTCTCTTTGGTATATAAATACTAGATTCCGATCCGAGCCAGGTTTTCAATTTAAACAAACTGTTAATTAAAAAGAAAAGTAAAGATATCATATTATTTTTATATTGTATAAGAAAATCAGTCATTATAATTTGTAGTCGTGTATATATAAGATAAATAAATATTGACCAACACATTTACTAAAAGAATATTAATAAAGAGAATTTTCTGCGAAATTGGTTGAAGGGGTTCTAGGATATTTCGTGTAGTCAATTTTCAATACAGGACAAAAAGTCCTATTTTTATCAAAAGAAATATTAAATGGAAAGGAAAAGAAAACACTATAAAAGGAAGAGAGGAGACGTTGTGTAAAATGGGGCGGGAGTCAGTCGTTGGACTAAAAAGAAAAGGTCGAGTTGGACAAAGTGGGTCCCATTTACTGCGTCTCCAGATTATCGTTTTTCTGAATTTTCCTTCCTTCTTTCTTCCCAGAAATTCTTCAATTCAACTGCTTCTCCATATTTTGGATATCGGAGAGTTTCGTCTATCTATGGGGAATTGCTGCTCTGATGTTTCCTCCGGCGCTGGTGCTATAGTCAGCGTTGGTGGAACTGCTTCCTCTGCCGCTCTCGCCACTGGCAACGACGCCGTTGATTACTATCTCAAGTGGAAAGGTTACAATGGACTCTTCTCCCATGTCGAGGTTCTCTCTCCATCATTCATCTCTCATTAATTTCATTCTTATATATATATGTATGTATGTGTATGTGCTTCTTTCGTATGCCAAAGATTTGGGTTTTTGATTTTCACTGTATTGGAGGATTTATGTGTGATAATGTTTTGTTTTTGTAGCTATCGTTTTCTGCTACCAATTTGCGAGACAGAGACGTATTCTCTAAGGTTCGTTGTTATTCGAATATTGGCTCCTTTATTTCAAACTTGAGTTTAACATGAAAGAAGACAGTGTCTCTATGAAGTTACCTCAAAATAGTGTTCATAGCTAGTCATTTGTTGTCCTGGACTTCATTTTCTCTAATAAGGTCGCCTGCTGGTAGTTCTAAATCCCATGGAATTGGATATTAAGGGTGTATCCCTTTCAAGACACAAAAAAAAAAAATACATGAGAAAGATTGTTCGTAACCTTTGTGAAGATGACTTCCTGAGAGGGTTGCTTTTGCTGAAACATTAAGATTCTACAGAATGTGCCTTACACAAGAGAGACAAATTGAACATATTTTTGAACAGACATATTTTTGATGAAAACAAAATGTTGTGGAGCCTTAGACAACTTGTGAATTGTGATTACCAACAATACTCGTCTGGATTTTGTGGCCTATTTTTACATTTTTATTTACTTGCTGTTTCATGACAAACTTCTTTTTTTCCCTCAGAGTGATCCTATGGTGGTTATTTATAAAAAAGAAACAGATGGAACATTTACTGAAGTGTTCCGCAGCGAAGTTGTTTTGAACTCCTTAGCTCCGAAATGGATTAAGAAATTTACAGTCGCTTATCATTTTGAGACTGTGCAGACATTGTTGTAAGATTCTAAATCTTATATGTGATTGAAAATAGATATAAACCTTCTTAACTTTGCCTGAAAAGTATATGACTTATTCTGTTGGTTGTTCAATACACAGCTTTCGTGTGTATGATGTTGACACCCAATTTCAAAACTCAAGAGAGGAGGTAATTGCTTATTTCCTGTTTGCATTTTATAATATCAATACTGCATATGGTGAGTTTATAAGCATGTCTATTGTGTCTTTATATGAACACCACATGCTTCTGTCTCAACATGCATTGCTCCAGAATGATCAAGGAACAACTGGTTGAATATTTGTCATGCACAACCTGCTATTGTAAAGTGCATA
The DNA here is from genome assembly GCA_900406405.1 of Lepidium africanum. NCBI lineage: Eukaryota > Viridiplantae > Streptophyta > Magnoliopsida > Brassicales > Brassicaceae > Lepidium > Lepidium africanum. The sequence continues at coordinate 33,372 of OVAX01000515.1, forward strand.
TGACAATGTAGTGTACTTACTACTCAAAGTTTACTTTTCAGATGCTTAAGCTTGACGAACAGCAGTTTCTCGGTGAGGCAACATGTGCATTGTCTGAGGTATCAAATGTTTTCCTTTCTTATATTACAGACCATATGTTGGTATTGCGATATATGTGCACTTGCTGCTGATTCTCTGAGAGACGTAGCAGAAAGTTCGTTTTATTACCTAGCTTACTATGGAAAGAGAACTATTTCATATTTGCTTTCCAATCACGCAGATAATCACGAAACCTACTAGGACAAAGACGTTGGAACTCAAGCGTAAAGAAGGCTTTGCTCCACAGAATCAGGCTCACCACGGAAAGCTTATCATTCATGCTGAGGAGTCCCTTGCTTCAAAAATTACAACGGAGATAGTGTTTAGATGTTCGAGTTTGGAATCTAAGGATCTTTTCTCCAAAAGTGTAAGTTTGTAATTCATTCTCTTTATCATTTTACATAGTACAGTTCTGATATAATATAACACACTTTTTCTCTGGTTCATCTTTAGGACCCCTTTTTGGTGGTATCAAAGATTGTAGAGCATGGAACCCCAATCCCTGTGTCTAAAACTGAAGTTCGGAAGAACGATCTTAACCCTATTTGGAAACCAGTCTTTCTTAGTGTTCAACAAGTGGGAAGTAAGGTATAAGAGATTTCTTATATGAGTTTTTAATAACATGTGATAATTGAACAGAAATTATTTTTCTCTGTTCGAGATGCATGTTGATTTACAGAAAGACCTCTCAAGTTTTTCCTATTATTGTGCAGGACAGCCCACTGATAATAGAATGCTCAGACTTCAATTCGAATGGCAAACATAGTCTGATCGGGTAACTAAAATTTAGACCTGAGTCCATCTCACTTTTGAACTGACTTAAGCATTTAGCTGATTTTTTATTACTCGTTTAAAATGTGTTGCCAGAAAAGTACAGAAATCGCTTTCGGACTTGGAAAAACTTCATTTGGCTGGCCAAGGAATCAATTTATCTTTGCTTACTAGTGCTGGACAAAACAAGGTACAAACCAAGACTACTAGTTTTTCTAACAATTTGCCTTTTCATGGAAGCTATCTAATTCAACTTATGGTTATTTTAGGTGTTGAAGAGCCAGCTTTTTGTGGACAAGTTTACGGAGACTGTCCAGCACACATTCCTAGAATACTTGGCATCTGGGTTTGAATTGAACTTCATGGTAGCAATCGATTTCACTGGTATGTACTGCACATCACTGCGGAAAATTCTAGAATATTCTATTAAATATGTAATTTCATTGGCCCTATGTATATGAAAAGAAGTTACCTCCGTTACCTCCATCGCCTTCCTTTATACTAATCTAAATTTTTATTGTCTTTCAGCTTCAAACGGAAATCCCCGCCTACCTGATTCTTTGCACTACATTGATCCTTCAGGACGATTAAATGCCTACCAGAGAGTGAGGACTCAGTGATATTATATTTCCTGCGATTAGCAGTAACTGTGACTAAAACTATCGTAAATTCTTCTTTTTACTCAGGCAATAGTGGATATTGGAGAAGTGTTACAGTTTTATGACTCTGATAAACGTTTCCCTGCCTGGGGATTTGGAGCTCGTCCAATCGACGGTCCAGTTTCACATTGTTTTAACCTCAACGGAAGCAGTTCATACTCTGAGGTGAACAGAACGTGACTCAGTTATTGTGAAACAAAAACTTCGCTGCTTTTGTATTCATAGATTTTGATTGTTTGTTTCTCTCTCAGGTGGATGGGATTCAAGGTATCATGACTTCATACACCAGTGCTCTCTTCAATGTCTCTCTTGCGGGGCCTACCCTTTTTGGTCCGGTGATCAATGCCGCTGCAACGATAGCCAGCGATTCTCTAGCCCGAGGTTTACGGAAATATTACGTCTTACTGATCATCACAGTGAGTATATACATAGAATAAGAAAAATCATCACATAGAAGAAAAAAATTATAAATAAAATATTGTTTGTATAAATCACGAACTCTTGTGTTCAGGATGGTGTTATAACTGATCTTCAAGAAACAAAAGATGCATTAGTTAGTGCATCGGATTTGCCATTATCAATCCTCATTGTAGGAGTTGGAGGAGCTGATTTTAAAGAGATGGAGGTAAAACTATATTGCCTATTAAGAAGAAGAATTTTTCTTAAGATTCTTACTACTAAGTACATATCATCTTATGTATATTGTACTTTACTGTTGTTAGATACTAGACGGGGATAGAGGAGAAAGATTGGAGAGCTCAGGTGGGCGATTGGTTTCACGAGATATAGTTCAGTTTGTGGCACTACGAGACGTCCAACGTGAGTTTTGCTCGATCAAAACCATCGAAAACGCATGAGAATTCCAATTGAAATGTCTTTGGTTTGATGGGTTTTAACTATATTGTGTTGTGGTTAATTGCAGATGGAGAGGTCTCGGTGGTACAAGCACTTCTTGCGGAATTACCTTCGCAGTTTTTAACGTATATGAGAATCCGTAATATGAAGCCAGTTCCTCTATGAATGATTTGGCCAGAGCCAAAGTGTGTGCATTATGTACATTATTACTACAGTTGATCAACGACTGCAGCAGAAAAACGCTGCCGTTTTGGGCGACCTCATGGGCTTTTTATTTCGATAGTGGCTGAATCTGGGAATGCAACAAGTCTGGAATGAAGAAACTGATAAAAAGAAAAGAAAAAATAAATAAATAAATAAATTTTGTTTTTTTTTTTGTAGATTTCTCTATTTTGTGCATCTTTCAAGTTTCAACCTTAATTCGTTATCGATGAAAAATTGTTTCGCACTCGAGTTTATCATATAGAATCAACTCGTGATTTGACATATGCAACACGTTTATATGTATTATCAACAAATAGCGTAACATATGAGAAGATAATAGTCCAAAAACTGATAATGGTAGGTCAAATTAAATTTGACAATAGTAGCTGATACTATGGAGATAGTAAAAAGTTTGAGAATTTAGCTGAACAAAAAGCATTTGCAATAAATTTTTTTAAAAAAAACACTTCGCAGCTAGTTTTGCATTAAAATTTAGTTGGACTTTAATAAAGAAATCCTGATTTATTTGCTAAATCTTCAACAAACCATCTCTTTCTTAGATTGTTAGTTCGAGCATTAACACATAATACACTCTAATTATCAAATAGAATTTTTGATGATTTGATATAAAAAAAAAAAGCACGAAATCGTACATAAATGGTTAAAAAATCCATCACCATAGCACTTTTGTCATGCAAAATGAATAGTGGTCTAAGAATTAGAGGGTGGGGGTGACGGATTGAGACCAAAGAGAAGAAAGAGTCATGCAATAATTATAGAAAATTTCTTTTACAAAAAAAGAAAAGTGATAGAAAAATTGATGATAGAGATAAATAAACCGCCAGTTAGGGAAATGGTAGTTGAACCTAACACCTAAATAGTACACAGAGACACAAACACAAGTCAAAGTGGCTTTGGTTTACATTTTACAAGTCTTACATTATAATCCACTTGCCACACATTGCGCCTAAGTTCTTTACCTGTCAACTTTCTTAGCTCTTTGACATTTTGGGTCAAGACTTATTCATTCACAATCAAACTTTTCTGGTACAAAGCCTATCAAAGTAATATAGGTGAGACTGAGAGAGTTCAAAGTTGAAGTAAAATATAAAAAGTGAAAAACAAGAAAAGTCTATCGAAAGTAGAAACGTGTACACTACACTTCACCAGCAATTATACAATAGTTAACATTATCCATTTTATCAGTTTCATCTTACTACGCAATTCTACATTGTGAATACCATAAATTTATTAATAACAATTAACGTTGAGTTTTCTACACATTCTATTCAGTTTTCTTTTCAATGTAAACTAATCATTCTTAAACATTTGTATTAGTTCGATCATAGTTATGTGGTGAACAATAATATTTTTTTAATAGTTGATAGATCCCAAAGTAAAGATTAAATATCTCCTAGATCAACATAAAGTCGATATATACATGGTAAAAGAAGCATTCATTGATTTAGAACTTTCGTAGAATGCGCTAATCATATACTTAAACTTACGGTGGAAAAATATGAATTTCAGTCCCCAACCCCTGAATAAATTACTATGAATTCAAAGATCTATTTTGTTTCGTAAGAACTAATTTTTTGTTTAAAAGCATGACTTGAATTGATTTAATAATATTGGGAATTAATTGGTAGGAGGAAAACGTAGACACCGTCATACGACTTTGGTTGCTTTTTTTTTTTTTTTTTTTCNTTTTTTTTTTTTTTTTTGTCACTTATCCAAACAATGTGCGTTTTATAAATAAAGTCTTATACAAATCCTAAAACAACAACAAGAAGTTATCTACTATTTAGGACCGCTATCCAAAACCCTACTCGATATTACATTTGCATATACGATTTTGAATATATATGTTAAAAAAAAAAATGTAATCCATATTCATTCTTTTCTTAAGTAAATCAAATCATTCACTTATTTTCTGGTCAATTGTAAATCATTTTATTTCATTATATATATTTTTTGGTCTAATTTATTTCATTATATTTATGTTGCCATTTTTGGTCACTAAAAAAACGTTCACTTCTCAAATACGCAAACTCATAAACTACCTTTTATAATTCACGTCCAACCCAACAAAAGTAAATCTTTTTATATTATATATTATAGTATTGCCTTCATTTTTGTTAAAGAATGTCGAATTTTCACGATAAAACATGTTGTCGGTTAACAAAGTTTTCCAAGGAACACGAGAAAGTTCTCTATTTTTAACTTATTATTCAACAATAATACTATTCCTCCCTCGATTTACCATGATTGTGTTTAAATGCTAACTCTTTTACATTCAATAAAATTAGGAAATCATGAATGTAAACACTCTTTCTCACAAAATTTAAATAATTTAAAACATGAACATGCATGCATTCTCCCATCTTCTTTATCCTGTTTTCTTTTCCAATAATTTATTAATTAAAAAAAGGACTTCTTCATTGGTCCTCCAACTTCTTTTCTTTTGATTTTGCATGCTTTGTTTTCCTTCACGATCGTCAAGTATCTTTTATACAAACTATCTTTAATATCATCTTCACCTGATATTTAAATACACTTGCACTTTCCTTATCAATAAAACTTTAACAAAGATTCTCAATCGTGTTATACTTGTCTTCATTTTGAGCTCCCAAGTATTAATCCGTACTGGTCGTACAACCATATTTTCTATTACTTTTAGATGATAATAAACATGGAAAAAAATACAAGAATATATATACAAAGAAAAAAGAAAAAAAAAAGTTTATTTTTTGAGGTCATATGTTCACACGTAGAGGACCTTCCTCTATAAACGCCTCAGAAAACTGCAAAACCCAAAAAAAAGAACTTTACTCTCTTTCTTCATTTACTTCAATACAATTTCTTCTCCTTATCGTCTTCTTGTTCTTAATGTCCAAAGATCCCATAGAGAAAAACTGAACAACCCTAATATCAAAATTTGATATTTGGGTTTGGGGAAACAAAGTTTTGATAGAGAAAATCTAGCAAAAGTGGATCCTCGAATGTATGGGAAGAGGGCTTATGGAGGCGATGAATCTGAGGTCCAAGAAGAAGCCGAGGAAGATGAGAACTTATTCCCGGTCTTCTCAGCTCGATCTCAACACGACATGACTGTTATGGTCTCGGCCTTGACTCAAGTCATCGGAAACCATCAAAGCAACTCTCATGATAACATCGATAATCATCCTTGTGTCTACAATCCTCAAGACCCTAATCAACAAGTTGCTCCTACTCATCAAGATCAAGGTACATAGATACATGCTCATATTCACTTAGTCTATGTAACATGGATATTTATCACATGTCCATATTGCATCATATCAGAGGTAAATCTCAAAACCTAACTAAATAGATGGTTGTAAATTGTATTATGTTTTTCTCTATACTCAATTACCAAAAAAGGGTTATATTATTACCAAAATGAGTGATTTTCAACATAAAGATTTTGATGGTCTTATATGCTTTCAATTAGTCCGAACCAATATGTGGATATACATAGAATTAGATTGCTTACACTTACCATATAATATATAAGATATATGTTTACATGTACTTATACATGTGTGTATATATATATATGAGTAAATATTTGTGGATATATATATATATATATATATATGAGTAAATATTTGTGGACTTCAAATTTATAGGAAACTTGAGGAGGAGGCACTATAGAGGGGTGAGGCAAAGGCCATGGGGAAAGTGGGCAGCTGAAATTCGAGATCCGCAAAAGCAAGCTCGTGTATGGCTCGGGACATTTGAAACGGCTGAATCTGCAGCCTTAGCTTATGATGAAGCAGCTCTTAAGTTCAAAGGAAGCAAAGCCAAACTCAACTTCCCTGAGAGAGTTCAGCTTGGAAGTAATTCCACTTATTACTCATCCAATCAAATTCCACAAATGGAGCCGCAGAGTGTACCATACTATAATCAATACTATCAAGATGGAAGTGGTAGTGATATGCTAAGCTTTAATTCGATGTCTTATGATCAAAGTACTACCTCTGGTACTACAACTTCTTCTTCTTCTTCTTCTGTTGGTTCTTCTAGGCAACAAGATGAACAAGATTATGCTAGATATTGGCGCTTTGGGGATTCGTCTTCCTCTTCTCATTCGGGTTTTTGAGATATCTAGAGATTTTAATTACTTGTGATGAAGTAATGATATGTTCCTATTATTTTTTTTAAAAAAGGTGATGATATGTTTCTTGAATGTTGTTTAATGGTTTGTCCAACGTTAGATTTCTTGATCAACGTATAAATTTTTTCTGCTTTGGTTTATAATAAGATGCAAACAATTTTGGTCATGACAAACATAATCTCATTCACACAAGATATATAATGAGGTATTGCAACCCTACTTGGACAAAAACCATCCTCCTCTACACTATATATCTTGATATGTTCGTATGTATTTATGTCATCTTAGTTACTTCGATGTACAAATGCAAACATAAGTGTCAATTATGATACGAGTAACACACAATCTAAAATGTGAAACCTTCCATTAATATATGTTATCAGCATGGAAGTTGTATAAAAATTAAAGCTCGAAGAGTTGACTTTAAAGGTTATTCAAAATTAGCAATTAGTTTAGTGCGTAAATCACAAAAATTCGGCAGCCGACATGTGCACTTAAAGACATATTGGAACTTGAATTAAATAATAAAGCTTCTTTGATCACAAAAAAAAACAATAGTATTCGCGTTGGGAGCGGCTAAGACGCGTGAAAGACACCGCCGCAACATTGCTAAACGCTCTCAGAAACCGACTTGTAGTACAAAGTCTTGTCGTAGACCACTTGGTTTAGTAGCTAGTGGACACTCTATCAGTTGACTTTCCAATGTACATCTAAAGTCTTCCACAAAACAAAAAAATCATGTGTCTGATTGAATATTCTGATTTCAATTACAAAATAAAATATCGAATTGGATAACAAAGGCCATATTAGGTCTAGAAGAAGCCATATGTTTATAATATTAGGTTTATGATATATGATTGACATAAAAATGAGTAATTAGATTTAAAATTATAAAATTAGACATCATAAGTTATATTTAGTATTATCTGCAGAACATTAGTTAAAAGTAAAATTGTAATTTAATTATGTTTGATGCTCTATGCTCGGGAAAAGCTCATTTTAGGAGCATTGGACTATTGAGCATTATGAGAATCTCTATGTTCTCTTTTATGTTTAGGTAAAATAAAGTTGATTGACCTTTTAGAGCATTAAGTCTCCTATTATGTTCTACCAATCAAGCCCAAAGTTGTATAATTCTAAAAGGTAAAATGATTTTTTTTAAAAAAAGATGCAATCTGAAAATAAGAAACAATATTTACTCTTTACCAAATTAATAATAGAATTTGCTTTTATTTAGGTCCAATTTTGTTAAAATATATTAGGTATTAAAATATAGGGAAATTTTATTGTATGGCAATCAATAACTTCAACATTAAGTATATAACAAGCATGAAACTCTATAGGGCACTGTATCAAATTTCAGACTATTTTGCTCCCATATGTTGCATGTGTTTGTGTAAGAGTGCTCATTTTTGTATTTAGAATGATTGCTAATAATATTATTATCACGTTTTTATTTGTGTTGTACGTATATCTTTAAATTTGTTACAATATATTTATAGTTATCGGTGTAAATATATCTGAACGCCTTCTTATTCATCACAATTCTCCTGTTACTTTTATATATCCAATTTGTTATGTGTTTAAACAAAATATTATCAATTTACACAACTTGTTATCGTGTATAATTAATATTATACTGTTATCAATATCATTATCATGTTAACTACATCATTATCGTGTTAAATATATCATTCTCGTGTTAATTGTATCGTTTGACACATTTTCAATTATTTAATATTTTCAATTTAATTTAAAATAGTCAAGAGACTTTTGGTAATATGTGATGTTAGTTTCCTAATTGAAACTTATCAATGTCATATCTTTAATTTCTCAATCTTCCATTGCTATTGCCTAAATTCACCCTAGACAAGCAATGAAATATTATATAATTCAAGTAGACAAGGTATGTTTGTTTCTCCATCCAACAACTCTATCTAGATGGAGATGTCAATTATTGTTTGTTAAATTGCATATTTGTGCATCATCCTGATGGAGATGTTGGATGAAGCATCTTAACTTAGTTGAAATTTCCAAAAATTATAGATGCTTTTAGAAGAAACAATTGGATGTAGATAGGTTCATAAAAATTTTAAAAAAACCAAAATACATTTTTTCTTCTCTTTTGATTTATTTACTCTTGTCTCTTTATCCATTCTTTATTATCTCTATGCTCTTTATACTCTCTCTTTTTTTTCATCTCTCCCTCATTTTTCTACTCTCTTTCCGCTTTTTAACTCACTATTTTCTTTTTACTCTCTCTTGTCTTTTTTACTATTTCTCCTCTTTTTTAATTTCTTTCATCTTTTCTACTATCTCTCTTCTTTTCTACTCCCTCTCCTTTTTACTACTTTCATCTATTTTTTCTCTCTTCTCTCTAATAAAAAAAATTATAAATGTCAGAAAGATAAATTTATTTTATTAAATATAAATTTAATTGAAATTCAGAGTTAACAATATATATATATATATATCTAATCTAATTAACAAAAATAATACACAATAGATAAATCATATTTTTTGGTCATTTATTATTAAATACATCTAGATAAAAATACCTTCAGGTTTTCATGCTCAACTTCAGGGTCTGACAAGCAATCAAAGTGATGTCATAATTTTCGGGTTCGTTTTAACAAGTTTTAAAAACTTACAAGAAATTTGAATATAAAGGTATTCAGAGAAACTTAGCATTTAAAACTAGGAAAATTACATACAATTGCAAGATATCAATCCGAAAAAAGAAGTAACTCCTCGTTCAACACTCTTTATAGGATACTTAAGATGCAAATGCGTTTTAAACAAATTGTACGATCCGAAACATAGACAAGTCATTTGAATGAAGACATAATCAATTTGAGAACCTTACCAGAAGAAAAAAAAAAGAAAGAAACGGTGATATCTTATAATTATTGTTTTTGTCAAAAATGAGGAACTACGCAATTTTCCGACCACGACAAACCACCCAGTTTCTGAGTTTATGACGCGGAGGAAGACAGTCGGAGTTTCAGGTGGTCAATCAATATTCAATAGAAACTCTAACCGACGTCGGAAAGTAAATTGGGCCTACATGTAAAAATCTTAAGGCCCACATTTTTTTTAGCGTTGATATTGAGGTACAACCCCCTAATGTTTTAAGAAATTGTCTTTTTCGCCCCATTATTTATCATTTGAAGATTAAGCTTTGATTATTTAACTTTCACTTCGAAAACTTTTGCATAGAGTAGTTTGATTCCAAATATATAGTTATCAAAATAATTATGGTTCTTTTCTTAACACAGTATTAGACAACAGTTGATGCAAATGTATAATTTACAAGTATATATAATGTATATGAGTAATAAGAGTTGGTCAAACAATAGATACGCTCGATTGGAACCCTAGAATGGGTGATTACGGCGGCGATTCCTCACTCCCCATTTCTTTCCGCCTCTTTTCAACCCTTCTCCGGTAAAAGTGCCCATTTCTCCGTTGTTAAGCTCCTTAGCTTCCACCATTAAGCTTGTTTGCTTCCATCATTAAGCTTGTTTGCTTCCTCCATTAGGCTTGTGTAGCCTCTCTCTTGTGTCCTGAGATTCGCTTCTCCCTGAACCTCGCTTGCTGTGACTTGCCTTACTGAGTTCTAAGATGATGAAGAAAAGCTCGTGTCGGAGAGAAGAAGATCTTCTGAAGCAACTCCGGGATAGGGAAAAAGTTGACTTAGACAACCTAATAGAGGTCCCAGTTGTTCACAACAAACAACTCCTTGAAGAAAATGAGAAGAACATCATAGTTCGGATTCTGAATCCAGCTGCAGTGAAACCAGCATGAGTGGTGGTTGGTTTACCCAAAATCTGGGATTTAGATGGCAAAGTGAAAGGCAGAGGGATCGGTGGGAACAAGATCCAATTCTTCTTTGATTCCGTCAAAGATATTGAGGTGGTTCTAGAAAAAGCTCCATGGTTCATGTCTGGATGGATGCTTACTGGGGAAAGATAGTCCTCAAACCCAGACTTGGACTTCTTGGCTAAAATTCCCTTTGGGGTTCGAATCAGACACATACCGATCCATTTGCTCACTTCCAAAATAGTTTCCTCAGTCTTAGCCTCAGTTGGTAGGGTTGAAAAAGTTGAGCTTCACGCAAAGCACTCAACGTCTCTGGAGTATGTAAGAGCTCGTGTCTGGTTACCAGGGACAAGCCGCTAATCTTTAAAAGAGCTGTCAGATTCTCCACAGGGGATGACAAGGTAATGACCACTGTGGTCTTTGATTATGAAAAGCTCTTGAAATGTTGTTTCATCTGTAAAAGGTTGACTCATGATCAAGCTCGATGTCCAGAGAAAGCTTTCCACTCATCGATCCACCCAGAACAGTTTACTCGCCTATCTACTCATCCAGAAATTGGAGAAGGTCCCTCTTCCAAGCGGAAACAGCAGAGCACTTCATTGTCAAAGAAGCCAACAAAGGGACCCAAACCAACAAAGAGTAGAACTACAAAGGGTTCAGCACATAGACAAAATATGGAATTGTCACAAGGATGTGATCCTGTCGGGGAAGATGAGGAAGAAGGGCCTCATAGTAGCTCACAGTCTTCCCTGCGGAGGAAGGAGAAACAACCAATGAGACACAACCACTCAGTCTTTTCTCGCCTCGGACATACACATATTTGGAGAGTTAAAGATAGATTGGGACCTAAAATCCCCTCACCACAAAAGGTAATTCCCTCTAGTGTTGAAGTCCAAGATGCCTCATATTCGAAAAAAATAACAACTGCTTCCAAAAGGAAGAGGGACAGCGGAGAAAAGCGAATGCGGGAGGAATCTCAAGGTAGCTCACATCATAAACGCAAGAAAACAAACTGTCAATTGGCAGATTGCAGTAGCTCAGCAACTCAAATCTCGAGTGGTCAGTTTGTTCAGCAACCAGAGAACTTCAGACTAAGCTCTGGTAAGACAGTTGTGGCCAGCCTACTAATCCTAAGAACCCAAGGTTTGTGGTTAACCTTAAACCACCAGTGTCGATATGAGGACAACCAGTTGGAACTGTCAAGGGTTGGGGAATACCCGGACAGTTCAACACCTAGGAGAAATCGTTAAGAAATTTCTCTCAAAGGTCTTATATCTCAGTGAGACGAAGCAGAATAGAGATCATATGGAAAGAGTGTGTGACTTTTTGGGTTTTTATGATTTATGGACAGTAGAGCCAGTTTGGGAAAAGTGGCGGTTTGGCTCTGTTATGGACAGAAGATGTCCAAGTTACGGTTTTGAAGTCAAATATTAGGATCATCGATGCAAAGGTCACTTGGCAAAATGAAGAAAGTTTCATCACTGGTGTGTATTGTGATCCTGCCTGAGCAGAGATGCACAAAGTGTGGGGTATGTATGGTGATCATGCCTGAGCAGAAATGCACAAAGTGTGGGTGATGCTCACTAGAATTGCAACTACTAGAGATGAGGCTTGGCTGCTGCTCGGAGACTTCAATGAGCTGCTTGACAATTCAGAGAAGAAAGGTGGAGTGTTAAGACCTGAGTCCACGTTCTTAGCATTCCGGGAGTTCTTCAGATGATGTTGCTTGAGTGAAGTCAATTTCACAGGGAACGATTTTTCTTGATATGGCTTTAGGAATGAGGAGCTTGTTTAATGCAAACTAGACATAGTCATTGCCAACAATGACTGGCACAATCAATTCACGTTAGCCATGACAATGTACTTACCTCGTCTTTATTCGGATCACAGCCCGATATTGACTAAGTGGGATGGAGAGGATTAATACAGAAAGGGCAGATTCAGATTCGAAAGGAGATGGACTTCTAAGGAAGGGTATCTTCAAGTGGTTAAATCCTCATGGGAGAGCATTGTACAAGTAGGGAATCAGTTCATGGCCTGTGTCACATCGTGTAGAAAGGCTCTAGCCACATGGAAGAGGACTATAAAAACAAACTCAGAGGTTAGAATCAGAGAACTTCAACTCCACATTGACAACATTACACGTGGTTCAAATTGCCCCTCAAAGGATCTGCTAGAACTTAAAAGATAGCTTTATGAAGCTCACCGTGAGGAGGAAGCCTATTGGCGCCAATGGAGCAGAGTGGATTGGCTCAAGGGGGGAGACAAGAATACTAAATATTTCCACTCCATTACCAAACAGAGAAAGGTGGCCAATAGGATCCAGTTTGTGATTGATGAGAGAGACTCATCGCAAAATACCTTGATTCGGAAATCGAAAAAATTGCCATTCATTATTTCTCGAATATTTTCAAATCTGAAACTTCGATCAATTACTCTAGTGGTATTGATGAGTTCTTTGCAGGGTTTGAAACAAGGGTCACAGCTTATCAAAATGACGAGTTGATGCAGGTGGTCTCGGAGGGTGAGATTAAGTATGCGGTTTTTGGAATGAATCTAAACAAATGTCTAGGACCTGACGGAATGTCAGGAGCCTTTTACCAGTCCAACTGGGAGATTATCAAGGCAAATTTGGATAGGATGATCAATAACTTCATGCAGTTCGGAGAGTTGGATACATCACTCAATACAACTAACATCTACCTGATTCCGAAGAAGCAGAAGCTTCATCGAATGAGTGAATTCTGCCCAATCAGCCTTTGTAACTTCAGCTTCAAGATCATCACAAAGATCATAGCCAACCGACTTAAACGCATTCTACCTACCATAATATCAGAGACCCAAGTAGCGTTTGTGAAGGGAAGAATGATCTCGGATAACATCCTGGTGGCTCACAAAATCCTACACACCTTAAGAACATCCCTAACGGTCTCTAAAGACTTCCTTGCTATCAAGACAAATATGATGAATGTTTATGATAAATTAGAGTGGGGTTTTGTAGAACAATCTCTTAAATTTTTTGGCTTCAATGATGTATGGATTCAACGAGTTATGTTATGTATTAATTCAGTTTCCTATCAAGTTCTGGTCAATGGGAATGATTATGGAGACATTAGTCCCTCCCGTGGACTCAGGCAAAGGGTTCCTTTATCCCTTTTTCTTTTTATCTTGCGTGCTGAAATGCTTGTTAACAGGTTACATCAAGCGGAGAAGACTGCAGTTTTAACTGGTGTTCGAGTGGCGAAAATGGCTCCACCTGTCTCTCACCTCTTGTTCGCCGACGACAGTCTCTTCTTCTGCCAAGCCACAAGTTAGCAGCTCATTGAGATTAAACGAATTCTAGATGAGTACCGAGTCAGGTCTGGTCAAACCGTGACCCTCACCAAATCCAGCATTTATTTTGGAGCCAGAATTGACCCATCCACCAAAGAAGTTGTCAAAGCAATGATTGGTATCACCAATGAAAGTGGCGGAGGAGTCTACCTAGGGCTTCCAGAAATATTTGTGGGATCAAAAGGGGCAACACTCCAGCACATAAAACAAAACATGGCCAACAAATTGAAAACCTGGCACAACAGATTCCTCTCACAAAGTGGCAAAGAAGTGATGATAAAGGCGGTTGTCTTAGCCCTCCTAATTTACACAATGAGTTGTTTCAAAATCCCGAAAACTATCGGCAAGAAGATGGACTCGTTACTCACCTCATTCTGGTGGAAAAATCAGGAATCTGGTACATGCATCCATTGGAAATCTTGGTGGAAGTTATGCGTCTCCAAACGTGAAGGTGGGATGGGTTTTAGGGAGTTGGAAGGATTTAATCTAGCACTGTTGGGGAAACAACTGTGGCGCATCTTAAACCATCCTAATTCATTGTTAGCTAGAATTTTCAAGAGTAAATATTTCCCTAGCTCGTCTATTTTTGATGCGGGTCCTGGTACTAGACCTTCTTTTGCCTGGCAAAGTCTGAAGGAAGCTCGTCCCCTCATTAAGAGAGGTTTGAAACGAGAGTTAGGCAATGGAGAATCCATTGATGTCTGCTCTGACCCGTGGTTGAACACTGAACCTTCTCGTGTCCCCATTCCCTTCTCGGATGTTGACCACTCGCAATTACGAATGCAATATTTGAAGGAACAAAATTCGGATGAATGGAGGATCATGAGCATGATGGATCTTTTCCCACCCGAGGAAGTAACTGAGATTTTGAAATGCAAACCAGGTCGAGAGGCTTCCGCTGATGGGTATTCATGGAATTTCAATGCCAATGGTGCCTACACGGTCAAGTCTGGCTATTGGGTTTGGGCTCACAAACTCAACCCCCACAACCTTGAAGATAACGGAAGTGAGCCGAGCTACCGGTCTTTTTTCTAGCAGCTATGGAAGACTGACACTTCTCCAAAGATCTTAAATTTCATGTGGAGAGCTTTGACTGACTGTGTGGCAGTGACCGGAAATCTGGCCAAGAAACGTCTACTCAAAAATTCATCATGCCCGCGGTGTGGAGAATGCAACAAATCTATCAACCACTCGTTATTCACTTGTCCATTCGCGCGGCTCACTTGGGTTGTATCCCCTCTGGCGGTTCTATTTTATCCTCTGCTTGCTGCTTCTATTCACACTAACATGGCCACTCTCTTCTGTCCCGATGATGAATATAGATCAAAGGTATGGACAGAGAGATAAAGACTATTCCCTTGGATCATTTGGCACTTGTGGAAGGACATAAATGGCTACACTTTCTCGGGAGAGGAACATTCACCACACGATATCATTGAAAAGGCCTCACGGGACAGTCAAGAGTGGTGGGAGGTAAAGAAGGCGTCTGCATCTATGGTAAGCTCTCATCAAATCGTTTTCAATCGTGTCTTATGGTCTCCACCACCGCCAGGTATCTTCAAATGCAATTTTGATGCATCACAGAACTCTAAGGACAAAACTTGTGGGATTGGTTGGATCATAAGGGACGAGACAAGGACAGCTAGGTGGATTGGAGGTAAGACCTCTCCGCAGCTTAGATCCCCCCTCGAAGCAGAAGCCACGGCCCTCACTTGGGCTATGCACGTCGTTGATAATCTGGGCTTTGAGAAGGTCTGGTTCGAGAGTGATTCAAGCGTTCTAATCTCAGCTATCAAAGAACCGGACAAATGGCCACACCTTAAGAGCTTCACAAGCGAAAGTCTACATCAGCCTAGGAGATCATTGCAGAGCAGTTTTCAACTTATCACTAGGCAAGGCAATGTCGTGACAGACTTGATAGCTAAGAAGTTTAGAGGTGGTGAGCCGTATGTAGCTCTTCTTCATTGTAATATGCCTGATTGGCTTGTTTCCATCGTGGAACAGGAGAAACACTAATTGTTATGTTTGGTCTTAATTGAATGAATTTTCATTTGACGTTAAAAAAAAAAAGATAGGCTCGATTTCGACTAGGCACATATTTGGTCACTGAGTGCGAAATTCACATCGCGGTTATAGTGACCAGGATGAGCTAGGGTCCATAGTTACACGAAACAAAGGTTTAGGACCAATTCTAACAAACATCTTGATTTTGTAAGTAATACTAAAGTCACCAAAGTGTAACTAATGACATAATAAAAGAGTACTTGAAAGGTTTTAAAGTAACAAAGAAGAGATTAGATTTTATCGTTATTTATGAGCATAGTGAAGATATATTCTGATGTAATGCGTGAGACTTGCGCTAACTTTACTTACCTCCTGGACCTAGTCATGGTTCTAGTAGAAGGTGACGAACCAAGTGGGATAAATGCTTCAGAACGCGCACCTACCCTTGTTTGGCTCCTAGTCATTCGTCGACAGTTCACCAATGACTTCTGCGTTGTGTCTGCTTGTCTGATGAGCTCTTTGGGTCCCATTGGACTCTCTGGTTCTTGTTGCTTTCTCCTTTTGCCCAGTAGTTTCCAAAGTAGTTTCTCTTCGTTTTCCCGGCTTCCTTCGATGCCCATACGCTACATGGAAAAAAGAGTGAAGAAACCTTTTTAGTTATTAGTTTATCATTTGAGCTTTCACAAACAAAACTCATTTTCGAAATTACCTTGCCAGTAACAGAATGTTCTTCTTGCTTTTTCTGACTCGCGGGTAAAAGAAATCTGTCAGAGTTTGTCTTCATTCTCCGAACTTGCTCTTCAGCTTTTTTCAGTCTTAATAAAGCGTCAATCTTTGTCTCTTCTGCAATTCTAATCCTTTTTCTAGCATCTTGCAGCTCTCTCTTTGTATCTGAGTTTGCTCTCTCCATCTCATTAACTACATTCATCAGTTGCACACAAGGGCCAAGTTTTATTTCAGCTGCCAAGTTTCCTACGTAATTGGTCATCGGGTAACACATACTCGTTGCTAAAGCCTGCATAAGATCATTGACACCACTATCTACTGAACCGAGCACCTCGTCGATGTTACTATATAGGACACGAAGGAACTTAACTGTGAAAGGGAAAGTGTCGTGGTTTTCTCTGTGAATCGCGCTTAAGTAATAAAGAGCTTTCTGGATTAAATCTTGAAGGACGGTTCTGCGATTGTCGATCTTCTGCAGAATGTCTTCCCGATGTGAATTCACATCTGTTTCAATGTGCCTAAGCATATGGACTAGCTGTCTAAGTTGCCCCTTATTCTTGTGCAAGATCTCATTTCCCGCTAATTCAGCTTTAGCAGCATAGTTCTCTTCCTACAAAATCAGTATACTGCATGTTAACTTCTGCAGAACAAATCCACTTGGACTAGCTAGAATTATATACTAACTACAAATTGAGAACCTTCACGAGGTTAGATATGATGTGCAAAACAACTTGTAATGCCATTGATTAGATTTTTAACAGAGAGTACAGAGAAGACGGCGTCCAAAATACTTAAACGATTGGTCGGCATTTAGTATATATAGAAGAAGAAAGCATTAATAAAGAATCACCATAATGAAAATTGACTCGACACATTACAGTTTCAGAATCATATTGCTTTGTTGGCATCCAATTTATAGTAGAACTAAGCATACGTATATGCAGAATCACCAAGATAAAACATAACTACACATATTACAGTTTCCGAATCATATTAGTTCCCTAAAACATTCAGTCAATATCAAAACTAGTCATACAGATGTTATAGAATTTTGATGGTTATTACCTTTGAATTGCGAATTTCAGTATTCAGATCCCTAGAACGGGATCCATATGATACCTTTCCTGGTGAAAATATAAGCAATGATCTGACTAATTATGCAATAGATGCATGACTCTGCGAGAAGGTGATTGAATATAACTCACAGTTTTAAAAATGAAGGTGGAGGTTCTCCCTTCGCTCTCCATCTCCGACGTTTTTAGTCCAACTAGCTTCATCAAAGGTATCGCCAAAGACTCGAAAACTTCCGCTGCCTTTAAAAGACGAAGAACCTCTATCAAATTCATTACAACACTCAGAATCGTTCAAAATTAGCTCTGAATCTACCGAATCAGAGCATACGGTGACAAGTTGACAACCACTACCAAATTCGTCGTAACTTTCAAAATTCGTTGAAATGAAGCTTTGATTCAATTCGTAATCAAATATAGATAAGAGAGATGCATATTTTACTTCGACAAGGCCGAATTCGATCTGCGACTGAAGTTGACGGTACGCCAATTTCACATCCCTGCTGCGATCGACCAGCATCGCGAGCTTATATCGGAGATCAGGCGACGCTGCAACACTTTCCTCCACCATGTATTGCGCTGATGAGGCCTGGAACCTACGTGGATTAAACGCTTTTGGCGGGAACTCCATTGTTGGATCTCAACTCTCAAGTCCGACAAGAATTCGAATTTTAACAATCGTTTCTCAATTGAATTGCCTCCGTTTTCTTTGTTCGTAAACTCTGGCATCAAATCTATATATATCGGCCCATATATTTATCTGTAACCAGCCTGGCCCATTAATGGTAAACACTACTAGCTTATACTGTATTTTTTTTTCTTTCCCGAAATCACTACTAGCTTATACTGTATTTGAAGCGGTATTTTAAATTCTTTTCATATCTTTATATATTCTTTATAGCATCCTAATGATCAAGTTTTTCTAAAATGAAGGTGGAGATTATTTTGAAACGTTTAGGCCATGAATGATTAAACAGATTTTGGTTTTTGGCAGTATTTTAAAATATACTATTCGCTAGACATATGATAAATTACGACGTATATATCTTTCTTCAAAAGGATCCGATTAATAAATAATAATAAAAAAACTCTCTCGACGCTTTTTCTTCCCCATGCAGATCTACTCTTTGACGCTGCCGATCTCTTTCTCCGGTGGACGGTTTGTCTCACCGCCGTCGGAGAAGGGAGCCCTTTGGTGTCTTCTCTTCTCTCCTCTACTTCTCTCTCTGTACTTGACCAACGCGCTATAGATCTCATCGTCGTCTTCTCTCCATGTCTGCAGCCATGCGAAGCTTCGCCGTGCAATATGGGTGGTGAGATTAAGCCGATCTTACTCTCTTCTTCCGCCATAGCTATGGCGCTCTTGTTGCGATGTAAATCTTTGCCTTAAGGGCATATTCTCCTCTCTCTCTAGTGATGGGAGTTACACTTCAGGTCGATCTCTTCTTTTTTCATGGTTTTAATCCATCTTTTAGCTATCACTTTCTTTGCATGGTTTTAACCCGTTTTATTATTCTTCTCTTTCTTAGCTTATAATTCTCTTTGGTTTGTGATTTCGTGTTAGATCCTCTTATATACAATAAATCTTCTTTATAATTTGTTGCAGCTCTTGCTCTCTTGTTGGTTTTTAACGTCTCCATTTGTCTTTATTTTCTTTTGGTTTTAAGTGTTTTTTGGTTTCTACCATCATGCATCCAGACTTTCTTGTGTCTTGCTGCCAAGGTTTACTTCAAATGAATTATTGGTTGACTTGCTGATTGAGGATACTATCTTATTGAAGATTGTATCAATCCTAGTTTGATCGGGAAGATCTTGAATCTTTCAATTGTAGCCGGTGGTCTCTTGGTTTTAATCGAATCGTTCCCTTCATCACTCTTTTTTTTTTCTAAAACGAGTGATAAGTCGATTAAACAGCTTCTTTTAAGTCTCCTCCACTAGAAATAAATGTCAGATTTGGTCGAGGTCTGATTGGTTGTTGCTTCACCATTACCATCAAAAAGAAAGATTGGGATGAAGCACATACAGTTTAATTTCTGAAGTCTACTTAAAATCAAGTGAGGACATAGAGATTGATGTTGTAGTAAGTTCTTGTGGCTGCCTACCTATAACTATTGAACAACCGAAAGCAGATATGATATCTGGATTCCAATCCAAGGTATTTCCTCAGCAGCCTCAGGGATTCCAAGCTCCATTGGACCCAAAGGAGGGTCCTCTTTAATCCTCTTATCCTTTGGTCTCAATCCTTTAGTTGCATTTCGTTTTTATGTTTGTTTCAATAAGCTAATCTAGAGTGGTCTCTATGTTCTAGATTTAGCCTTTGTTTAAGTTTCTTCTTACACAAGTTGTGGAGTTCATCTCCCCTTGTTTTGTAAAAGGTTGAGACCTTCAAACCTCCTTATATTTTTATTAAGCCTTTGATGTGAGACAAAAAAAAAAGTTACAACGTATATAAGGTTTATACGTTAAATATAAATTATTAAAAAGATTATATATGTATGTATACATATTCATAATGCATACTATGTTTGTCAAAAAAAATCATAATATATACTATGTAATGATAAATAGTTTAAAAACATACATATAATAAATACAAAATATTATATTATTTTAATACTAAAAATATAAAAAAATTTCTAAATTCGAAAGCTAAATCAATTTTTGAAAGTTGAATTCAATTCTTATCTTCCTTTTAAAAAAACCCTAAGCTTGATTTTCTCTTTTTTTCAAGAATGAACTCAAATTCATCTATTTGAAATGTTGTTTTCGATACTTCAAACCGACAAATTTGAGCTTATTTTGAAAGAAAAGAGAAAATCAAGTTTATGGATTCTTTAAAATAAAGATAAGAACTGAATTGAACTTTCAAAAATCGATTTGGTTTTCGAATATAGAAAAATTTTCGATTTGGGATTAACGGAATATTCAATTGGCAACTCAAAGTTTGATGTTTTTCAAAAGTTAACATTAAATTGAAAGTTTAATTGACCAGGTCCGGAGTACATAATTAAATCAACCGGATTTTGTAAGTTCTCAGATTAATTGACTGTTTTTCCAAAAAACATGTACTATAAGTATTGGAAACTGTATATACGGTGTAGTATATACACCATATCAAACAAAATTATGGGCGTGTTGGTTACCACTATATATATAGTTATACTGTATTATTGAAATAAGATGTCCACGACAAGTGATCTAGTGGTAGCGATTACTTTACTAAGATTTAGGTATTAGGGTTCGATTTCTCTACGATACAAATGGAAGAGAAAAATGTTTTTTAGGATATGGACTATAATTATGAATCAGGATTTGTCGATCCAATTATTGAAAAAGAACAAGGTTGACAAAAAAAATGGCACTTCACCGGACACCGTATACACACAGTATATACAGCCGTTTAATTTTTGTGTAATTTTTCAAACCACACCCTCCTATTTATCTTTTTTTTGTTAACTATCTTCTTTTTTTTCTTAGTGCATAAGTATCTATATATATATATATATATTATTTTTTTGAAAATGTAGTGCAGAAGTATTTACGAATAGTTGATTCTTGCCGTCTTTCTCTTTCATACTTCACTGTTCACTTTCTCTCTAAGAAGAAAGCTTTAATCGTCATTTTTCAAGCTTTGTGGCGGCGGCCGGTGGCTCACTCAGCACCACCGCCGTTCACTCTTTTGGTTTAAGCTTCTGTTGGTTGTCCTTGATCGGCAGTGATGGATCTGGGTTGTTTGGGTCTCGGTTCTTTAAGGGTTGAAGCTTTCGTTGCCCTTCTTTTCGCTGGTGGTCCTTCCCCTGGTCTGATGAAGGTCGATGAGCTTCATCTAGTGGTGGCTTGTTGTGGTGTTGAACCTCTCCTGCGGTTTCTTCTCTCAGCTATATAGAGGAACTGCTTTTAATTTCTTGTTGTTTCTGTGGTTTATCTTCTCTGCCTTCTTGTTGTTTAGGATTACCTTAGTTAAGAGCTTCATGTGGGTTTAATAAATGGTTTAATTTTGTTTAGTTTCTAAATAAGAATCTTGGTTCAAGTTCTCTAATTTGCTCCCTTAGGTTGATTTGTCTTCGGTTTTCTTTGGTTCGATCGGTAGCTGTGCTTGTTTAGGACCAGTTTCTCCTTGTAGAAGATTGGTGCGTTACTTTTTTGTACTTTAAAGACCTGATCGACGTCTTGTCTTTTCGTGAGCGCTATAAAGGTGTAAAAAGTGGTCGATTTGTTTATTGACTTCACCATTTCTGGAAATAGTTTGTCTTCAGTCGCGCCTCCTGTTAGACTTTTTTCCGTGATTTCGTGCAGTTTGGCTTTCCGGTTTAACAGCTCCTTCTACATTTATGTGGTACTCTGATTCGGAGTAGAAAGCTCTGCCATCAGCATGGCTGTTGGGTAGTCACTGGTGGATTTGATTTTCAGTCGAGAAGTAGTTTTCTAATGCACTTTTTTTTTAAGTATCCTAGTCTAGTATTTTCAAAGTTTTGTAATTTCGTTTCCCCTCTTTTGGGCTTATGTTTCCCTCTTTTAGGCTTATGTTTCAAGAAATATTTCTGTATTCCGCCGGTTTTAGTATTCCATCGATGTATTCCATCTCTTTATTATACCTCTGTGTTTTATAATAATAATCAGACATAAAAAAAAAGTACTTACGAGTAGTTATTTAATATGTTCTAAAATCATATGTATTCGGAAGCATAATTCTATTTTGATCAGTTTGGTTTTAAACAGCTTTGAGGTCATTAGAAATCTGCGTGTATAACAAATTACGCAAATTAAAGGGTTGATAAAGAAAAGAAAAACAAATTAACCACGAGGATTAAAACTAAAGACTAATAATTAATTAAGATAAACGAACAAAGTAAACCACAACCCAACCCAAACTAGTAATGCATATCGTCGCCACCGTGTCCAGACGCGGACGAGCCGGAGCAACTAATACCACCAACCAAAGCCGCAGTCGCAGCAACCGCATTGTTCCTCTCCAAATGACAAAGCTGACGCAACTTAGTAGGGACATACCAAATAGAGAGGCGAGGATGAGCGTTAAAAACAGCGTCAATATCCCAACCATGACGACAAGCGATGTTAACCAGTGGCTTGTAACAAGCTTGACGCCACGAGCCAACGTTCTCGCCACGTTCTTTAAACGCTCTTCGAAGAGCATTTGATACGTCTTCGTCAAGGCAGTGAAGAGCGTAACAGTGGACGTAGTGTCTCATTTTTGGCTTGTTTATGTAACTCGCTCCAGATTTCTTTGCGTACCGGAACACTTGGTTCGTCACCTATTTTTATACATTAATTCCACAGCATAATATTAATTAATTAGTATTTAACCAGTCAAATAATTTTTTCTATTATGTGAAAGGTAATATATACCAAAACAAATTCGCACAGATATTTGTTATGAAACTTAATTGATTAGTAGACGAAATTATTAAAGTTTAGTCATATATATATATATATATATCACAGATAAATAGAACTTATTAATATGATTTTTTTATTTTGCTCAAGACCAGATCAAATCCTAAACGGAACAAGTTTGAAACAATATCCAAAAAAAAAAAAAGAAAACCAAATGTTCATTTCATTCTATATCACAACCTTATATTAGTCGTAAGTTAATGTTTCCTTGATAGGCTAAAAAACCAAAAAAAATCAAAATATTGGAAAATTATGAACATAAAAGAAATAAAACAGATTCTTGTTGGGTTTTTTTTTGATTAAAAAAAACAGATTAATATTGGTTATGTATTATTCAGTAAACCTCATTTTTAATAACGTGCGTCTGTACAAGCAATGGCACAGAGCTCATGGATTCTGTACTATCATCACTAGAGGCAAGATGCCCTCTATTACCCACCAAACAATAGACTGTATACACTCATATAAATATAACAAATATTCTAAAAAAGGTGTAATATATATATGTGTATATGAGATCCCTATATATTTGTATGAAATGAATGCATGCAGAAATGAGAATCTAATTCACGAGGACAACGTATCTTATTATCTCATGTCGTTATACCCAAAAACAAAACAAAAAATGTCTGTGTCCTTTCCCTAACTCGACACGTCTTCGTACGGTGACTGTCAAATTTTAAATTGAAATCTAACTATATTTCTGAAGACAGGATAAAAACAAAAAATATTTACAATAAAATAAAAACCATATTGAAAACCCTGAACTCGTGACTTGTCAAACTTACTTTATAACAGCTGTCGATTACTATAGCTATGGTTTCCCCTACAAAAACCTATAAATTCCGACACCATTTTTTTTATTTTCTAGTTTTTTTTTTTGGTTCAAGAACACATAAAAATGGACGGTCAGGATTAGATCTTAGATTTTGATAAGCGAAGGATACCTTAGTGGGGCATTTTTCGCCACGGTCTTTTGCAATAGTCTGGACCTGAATAAGGAACTCACGGCATTGTTCGTACAAATGGAACAGATAATCTAAACCGTTCTTTTTGCCACGTGCTACTTCCCCAGGCTCCGTTACAATAAACGGATGCTCTCTTTGCCTCTCCGTCCCCAACACACCACTTCCGTTACCGTTATGATCCATCCCGTCGTCATCCTCACCGTCGTTTCCATCATCGTCTGTTTCCACTGACGTCATCATCATTGTTTTCTTTCTCCGTCTTTGCTGTTGTTGCTTCTTCATCTTTCCAGCTTGACCTACTTCCCAATAACCTCCGTCTCCGCCGTTATTCCCCGCCGCATCGGTCAGGTCTTGCTGCACCGGTTCCTCTGATAACCCTGTCCAATCATCTACATATACTTTGTCACAATCATCGATATCTGTTTCTTTACATGATATTAATCCTCGTACTTCTTGAACTAAGTCTAACTAATAAAAACCAGACTACAACTGCATACACTCTAGCTGTAAATGAATATTATACCTGTATGTATATATATATGCATATGTGTGTTTATATCAATATTATATATATATATATATGTTTAGCTTTTTTACATAGAATAAATGTATAGAATATGACGAAAACCCAAAGAAAATGTATAGAATGATGTCACTCGAGAGCCTCAAAACTACTGCAATCTATTATCATTAAGAAACTTAACCATGAGTTTGCTAATTTGTTTAGGGAAGATTAATAGATCGATATGTATAAAAAACCTAAAATGGATTAAGAGAATAACAATGCATACATAGTTAGATATAAGAAGTATGCAACATATAAAATAAAGTTTAATATTACAGTACCTTCTTGAGATAGAGCATCAAGAGCGTGATGGGCACCGGAATCACCAGCGGCGGAGAGTAGCAAATGACGGCGTCTAGAAGATTCTTCTTCTTCCTCTTCTTGCAATCGTCTCCGTTCAGCTCTAACGGCAGCTTTAATACCGTACCGTTCACCGACGAGAAGCTCCCACCTAAAGATATGAGAGAGACTATTCATCATCTCCTCAAGCTCCTCATCCTTCATATCCACAAGCGTACTCGCCGTAAAACCTAACTCAGCTATCTTCGCAGCCGTGTAGAAACGTATACCGTAAGGTCCGAACAATCCCTCTAAACCACCAAGTCGCATCCCAAACGCCGCCGTTTGCGGTGTTGGCGCTGGTTGCTGCGGTGGTGGATGAACCGGAGGTGGTGCTGGAACAATTGCTCTCGTTGGGTTCCATCGGAATAAGCCACTTGCGAAACCTTGAGGATCCATAGTTCTCTCTTTTTTTTTTCTTCTTTTCTCTTTTGAGGAGGAATGCTTTATTGTAACAATGACCAGTCGAGCAACTTCTTTATATACAACAGTAAAGAATCGAGAAAATAAATACTAGGTTTTAGTTATATCCCTTTTTTATGTAGCTTATTTTGCAATAAAGTATTTATGTGTATAAGATAAAGAAGATTTGTGTCTTGCTGGGAAATTGACAGTTGTGACTAAACAAGTCAAACTTTCTTTCATCGACATTCTTTTTCTCTACTCTGATTATGACCATTCGGTTTTTGACACGTCAGAATATAAAATGGTTAGGGTTTTACTGTGATGATCCCCTCTTCTTCTTTTTTTGGCTCAAATTCTGATTTTTGTTTTAAATTTTCTCTCCTCAGCATTTTTGTTGCTTTTTGTATTTCTACTGTTTTGTGGAGCGTGAGAGCTCGATCAAATCAATTCTCTTATAACTGTTTCGAATAATATGAACGACATTTGGCAATACTTTGTATCTACATAGTAGTAATCTATAAGAAATTTATGGAAATACGTTCAGGCCTGAGACGTTACATTTTAATTGTATTACTAAACACTTACAGTATTGACATGGACGCACATATGGTACTGGCTGCTTTAGATCTAAATCAACCCAATAAGATATCAAATTATATATTTCTGTATCCACAACTTGAGGGGAATCAACCAATAAATGGGTAAACGCTGTTTAGGGCAAAAATATAACTCGTTTGTCTTGAATTTGATTTTCACCAAAAACTAAATTATTGATGTTTAGTCATATATAGAAATATAGAGTCATGTTTTAGGTATTATTAGAAAATTTGGAACCGTATTATTAATAGGTGTTGTCTCTTTAGTTGAATTTGAGTTCAAGTATTTGTCCAGAACCAAAAAAAAAAAAACTTAAAGAGAATCCATGTCCATATGGATCATACGTACGTCCATTTTAACGAAGTTTTTGGTAGTCAACAAATAAATCCATAATGAGAAAAGAACTTCTGTATATAATAAGAGGCATCAGCAGTGTCGGAAGACAGATCTCGTGACCATTAAATGAGAATGTTACATTATTGCGCCACTTATTATTGCTGTGAATTAACCAAGAAAGAAAATATCTAATAAATGCAACATTTATTTTTTGTAAGTACAATAAATGAAACCTTCCTATATTTGTGTGTTTAGGAAACAAAAATAAGAAAATGTAAAATGCAAACTCCAAAGGGAGAGGCTTCAGGTGTGTTTCAGTCTATCTAATCCCACAAATCTAATCTCTTACGTAAGATCCCTTACGTGTTGTCATCTCTCTTATTTGTAATTATTCTTGCGCCTTGAATGGATGGAGGCACATATAAACTATTTTTTGGCAAACAAAACCCAAAGTTTTTCATGTCTGTGGCTGACAAATTAGATAGAGATGAATGGTATTCTTACATATATCCCTACCAATGTAATGGAAGTATATGTCCTTTAGAAGTGGTTTCTAGATGTTAGAGGCAAGACTTAATGATAGAATAGTATATTGCATAAATTAATGGTAGATGTGTCTCTTCGGAGACATTTGATAAAGCTAGAACGGTCACGCACAAATTGAAATGTTGTCTCAAGTATTCTTTGTCAAAAAAAACAAAAGAAATGAATTGGTGAGTATCATTTGAAGATCGAGTTTTTAGCATGTGTATGTGATATAAAATATTATTAGCAAATTCTCACTGCTTGGAAGAGTAACTTGGCAAAAGTATAATTTTCCTCTCGTACAAAATATATACTTGGCCAATAAAAATATTCCATCAATAAAGGCATATGTGTAATAATGCCATCAACAATGGCATATTTATTTATTAAAAATTCCATCAACAAATTATTAACAATTATGTATATAAATCGAATGGTTTGGCTCAACACTTGAGAGTTCAATGACACTATAAATTTTGAGACAATTTATTGGAAATATGTTCCTTAACTAGTTCTCGTGTCAATAGGCTACATAAAGTTCAATTACGGCCATATGAATCATATAAAAACCTTTGAGAATCTAGTGATGTTTAAACATGAGAGCTTTCATAACTCCCAAAATTTGGTTCAACGACTATCATAAAGTCGGCATCATTAATAACTTTCAAAAGCAATTTTCTAATCTTTTATTTGATTGCGCTGGCAGAATCATTTCGAGGACTATTAGCAAAATTGTCTTACTTCCGGTTTCAATGTAGTTTTTAGATATTTTTGTTTAGTTTTCTTGTTAGTTTATCCCTTTAAAACTTTTATAGTTTTTTGGGATATGAATGTTTCTGTTCTGTGATTGTTTGTGGTTTGATCCTTAATTAACTTACCTTAATCTATTAGTTGATTATGGGAATTGGCATACACATTTTGTTTTTGGTAAAAGAAATTAGGGTTTACCATCAATCATATGATAAGTTACACTAATATCATAATTTGACGCCAGATGTAAGTGAGATAGAAGTGAAAATATGATTGGACATTGGTAACGTAACTTGGTAAGTAAACAGTGAAGAGAAAAGAATAAAATAATAATAAAAAGATTAGATTAGAACTGAGGCGAGAAAAGCTTTAATGGTGGAAAGTTAGCCAATGAGGAAACGACAGGTCAAGTCGAGACTGAGCAATTCTTAATGCTCAGTCTGTTTTATTTGACTGTCTCTTTCCCTCTCAGTCCCTCAGTTTCCTCTTACCTTTTTCTTTGTCCTTTCACTCATTTACCTCTTTCTTTTTCTTTTTAATTATAAATTCTATTTAGCATTACAACATACAAGTGGTATTATTATTATTATTATTATTATTATTATTATTATTATTATATAGCACCATCTTCATCATTGTGAGTTGCGACCAGTACTCTTAATACTGTTGTTACCACTGTTATTTAACTGTTGGAGTTTTAGAATCCTGAAAATATTGAATTATGTGTTCTAAAGCCCCCTATTACCACCCTATTTTTCAATATTAATTATATCAAGTTTTTAAGTCACTTTTGAATTTACTATACACAAATGCATAAAGAAAAGAGAAAAAAAAAAGTTAAGGTTAGTTTTGTGCCTTTAACCATTGAATCTACATCTTTCTGTTATGGTGATTCGCTAAGTAATTAGGCCATTTTATTAGTTTCCTCCTATCAAAGTAGATTAGATAGTGATTGTGGTCTAAACAACAAGATTATTTTTTATTTATCGACTTTAGGTAACGGTTTTATTGGTGATGGTCCACTTGTATGAAGATCGTGATCCCGCAACTGTGAAAAAATATGCTAAACGGGCTCAATTGGGTGAGCAAGGATGAAGTAATGAAAAAGGAAGTCATTGCTTTTTCTCGAAGCCTCTTGTTCATATCTCTCATCAAAAGGATCACTATTCTAGAACTAAGCTTTGAATGGTTGGGAGAAAATTTGAAAATTGAATTCGGATCTCCTCGTAAATTTGAAAATCTATCTCTCCATAACAACGATAGTTTGTATATATGAGAAATTAAATTCAACTCAGGAAAAACAAGTAGAGAGAGAAACTACAGAGAAAAGTTATCTCGATAAATCTCGCATGAAAGTAAAAAGTAAAGAAAGTGAAGCAGTATTTATTGGAAAAAGTGGAAGTCGAATCGGCGCGAAGCAAAAACACGCGGAAAACCTAGGCGACCGCTCAAGTAACCCGATCGCAGACTGACACGTGAACCGAAGGTTCTAGAAGCAGGTAATTGTCCGACTCGAAAATTCCGACTCAATTTTCCGAGTCTGGGGGGACATTTGTTGGAGGTGGATCCGAAATCCTACTTCGGTCCACGGAAAACAATAGGCCCAACACGCTAAGTGTTCAACTCGAAAATAATATCGAAGTGTCAAGTCGGATATTCTAATCAACTCGGATATTCTAGTCAACTCGGAAGAATTCCTTCTCGGAAGCATGCTAAAGCTTGAAGGAAGTCGGACAATACGTCATCAAACGAAGAAGTGGAAATTTTCCTATTATGACAAGGAAAATTTCTGAAAATCTAGCTAGAATCTTCTAGATAAAATCAAATCCTGAAAATTGTATATTTTCCTTTATTCAATCTACTTTGTAACCGCATCTATGTTCTATAAATAGAGGAATGTATCCTCCAAAAAGCGGATCGGATTTTAAGCACACATGGAGCAGTAAGATCAACTCGTCGAAACCATTACTTGCGTGATACTCTTTCTCTCTAAATCTCTAAAGAATCCTTACCCGGTCTTCCTCATCTTTAATTAGAATCGCGGTTTNTCTTCCTCATCTTTAATTAGAATCGCGGTTTAGTTTCTTGTGCTAAACCCTGTTCGAACAGATATATACAAGTGCACATGTCTTTAGTGGACTTACCGCATATCATTATACTAAAAGTCATTTGCATATATATATATATATATAAATAAGTTGATATATTAATGTATAATTTTTTTAAAAATAACATTTTTTCTTAGAGGTCAACTCTATAAAATAGTTGCTAAGTTCTATTTTTAAAGTATGATGTTTTAGTATAATATGTCAATAACCAAAATTTTTTTAAGTTTTTAATTTTTTAATATGTATGATTTTTTTGGTAATAGTATCATAGCTTGTTGAAATAAGATAGTTGATATTTAAAAACAAAAGAAAAAAAGAGAAGTATGATAGTTGAAATCATTATTCATAAATTGAATATATATCTATATATATATAATATCAGTAATCTATGTTCAAAAATATTGGTTTTTAAGTATTAAACTTTTTTTAGTTTTAAAATTATAAAATATAAAACCTTCAGAATATTAATCTAAAAATGGTCTAAAAAAAAGAAAATGAAAAGAGTTCTTGTTTCCACATGATACGAATTTATGGGCAACCTCAATACATGTTTTAAGTTTATTGGGCTCATTTAGTGACGCATATCCATATTGGGCTAATACTTGGCTTAAAGTAAACAGTCTTTTCGGCCCAGTGTATTACATACTTGTTATTTTTGATTAAAATTTGTTTTTTTTTTGGGTAAGAAGAATTGAAAAAAAACAAATTGTCTGACGTAGACACAGCATCATCATTCCCCTAACGACCTCTCGCTGACTTTCATTCTCCTCTGTACATTACTTTACGAAATTGGGGCATAAAACGACATCGTATAAGCGTTGGACGAACCTTCGACTCCCTTCCTTCTCTCTTCGCATCTTCATATGAAAGCGTTGTGCTCTCGCTGTCAACTCTCGGCGTGATCTAGCAATCGTTTCCGATTTTTTTATGTATAATTTTTGCTTTTTGCCAGTTTTGAAGTCACAATCTCGGCGAACTCTTTCTAGTTCGACTATTTCTTTCTTTTCTTCTAGCTCCGATCTTCATATACTTAATCTTCTCTTCCGATAAGCTGGAATTTTGTGGATTTTAGGGGGGAAGGGGGTTTTAGATTTGTGAGAGATAGATATGAAGCTTTCGAGCTGGGTTTTGATTTTCCTTTTTTTTAACCTTACCTTCTCGACGATTTCTGCTTTCCGTTTGAGTCGGAGTCAACCGACTGAGCGAATTTCAGGTGATTTTTATATCTACCTATCTTTGTAGATTGATTGAACGATTTTCTACCTATCTATGATTGATTTTTCATTTACACTTGTTGCTCTAGATTTCTAATTGAATCTGGGAAAAATGGTAAATCAGGATGCCTATCGATCTGTAAATTGTTTACGATTAACTAAAAATAGTGTACATGCCTCAATTAGCGGATTTAATATCTTCAATTTTGAGCATCTACTTGGTTTGCATTACCTTTGTGGTGCTATGATCATGGTACATAGTTTTATCTTATCTGTCAATCCAGACCCCTTGTGGCACAGTGTTTTGTTGTTCGAACCATAATCATGTGAAGTTTAAGTGAATGTCTGTTCTTTTGTTTTCTGCTATTAGGTAGTGCTGGTGATGTGTTGGAAGATGATCCTGTGGGAAGATTGAAAGTCTTTGTTTATGAGCTTCCAAGCAAATACAACAAGAAAATACTTCAGAAGGACCCTAGATGTCTCAACCACATGTTTGCTGCTGAGATTTATATGCAACGGTTTCTTTTATCCAGCCCAGTTCGAACGCTTAATCCCGAGGAAGCTGATTGGTTCTACGTCCCAGTTTATACCACTTGTGATCTCACACCTAACGGGCTTCCTCTGCCCTTTAAATCTCCCCGAATGATGAGAAGTGCCATTCAGCTCATTGCTTCCAACTGGCCATACTGGAATCGCACGGAAGGAGCTGATCACTTCTTTGTTGTGCCTCATGACTTTGGAGCCTGTTTCCATTATCAAGTAAACAAAACAGTCTTCTCTGAGTCTCGTTTTTCTATCTTTACTAGGCTTTGCTTCAGCAACGCTTCTACATTATTGTGAATGATTGTGTGCTACTGTTTATTTGCTCTTTAAATCATTCCAGTTCTGCATGTACTTTATATGTCACTTCTTCATGCAGCATCTTAGCTGAATTCTTAGTCACGTCTACAAATTCAGATAAATTTTTGTGTGTATGAAAGATCCATGCTGAGGCCTCGTGGTAGAGTTGTGTACACGTTTCATTATGTTCTTCTCTAGTTCCTTCAGGACTAAATAAGAAGCAGAACTTTAACTAGTGGTCAGCAGAACTTGATGCTTTCATGCTCATTATTTTACTCTAACAAGGCAATCAACTTGCGCAACCTTTTTTGATGCAGCAGAAATTGTTATCCTGAGCCGTGATAACAAGGATATGTGCCTGCGATACTGCTAACCTATCTTAAGTGATCCACGCTGATCTATTGTTTGTGTTCGACTGTGGCAGGAAGAGAAAGCAATAGGAAGAGGAATACTACCCTTGCTTCAACGGGCTACACTGGTGCAGACATTTGGGCAGAGGAATCATGTTTGCTTGAAAGAGGGTTCAATCACTGTTCCTCCGTATGCTCCACCACAGAAGATGCAGTCACACTTGATTCCCGAAAAAACTCCTCGATCCATCTTCGTTTATTTCAGAGGATTGTTTTATGATGTGGGAAATGACCCTGAGGGTGGCTATTATGCTAGGTAATTGTTTCTTATTAGAAGCCTTACCTATTTCCTAAATGAATTTCACAAACTCCTTAACAACATTCATAATTGTTTTACTAATTTTGAATTTTGGATATAAAAACAACAAAACTCATGACTTTCAGCCACGAATTGCTCACATAATCAGTGATGATGTTTTTGCTTTTTTTGCAAATGGGCACAGGGGTGCTAGAGCAGCTGTATGGGAAAACTTCAAAGACAATCCTTTGTTCGACATCTCAACAGAACACCCAACAACATATTATGAAGACATGCAGAGAGCAATTTTCTGCTTATGCCCACTTGGATGGGCCCCATGGAGTCCAAGACTGGTGGAAGCCGTGATCTTTGGTTGCATCCCTGTGATCATAGCAGACGACATCGTGTTACCATTTGCCGATGCAATCCCTTGGGAAGATATTGGTGTGTTTGTGGATGAGAAGGATGTTCCATACTTGGACACAATACTCACATCGATCCCACCCGAAGTTGTATTGAGGAAACAGAGGTTGTTGGCAAACCCGTCGATGAAACAAGCCATGCTGTTCCCGCAACCAGCTCAACCAGGGGATGCGTTTCATCAAGTGTTGAACGGGTTGGCTCGTAAGTTGCCTCATGAGAAGAGTGTGTATCTGAGACCAGGTGAGAAGCTGTTGAACTGGACGGCCGGACCTGTCGCTGATCTGAAACCGTGGTGAAGACCACCACTGTTGGAATTTGATAGAATGATTTTGTTGGTTGGTTTGTGTGTCTTCTTGTCTGTATTTTGTAGATTCAGACCCATTTTTTTGTTATGTAGGACGGAAAAAGGCTTCACCATTGTAATGAAACGAAACATATTGAGAATTTGACAATGACATCCCAAAAGAGAGAAGATTCTTGATGATCTCGTTGTTTTTCATCCATTCCGTTGACACTGGTTACTGATGAGGAAAAGGGTAAAACGGTCAATCACCATCGTTGTGACAAAAATTTTAAAAATTCCGACCTGCCGGAATCGAACCAGCGACCTAAAGATTGTCTGCAACACACTACAGTCTTCCGCTCTACCAACTGAGCTAAGGTCGGTTACTAATAATTGCCGTGATTAATTATATTTAAATCAATTTCCTTATAAATGTGAGCTACACACTTTAGCCAACCACTATAACCATCGACTCGAAGTAAAATTGGAATTTTGTAGAGCTTTGACTAAAAACAATGGCACTAAACGAAAGCAACAGAATCTACACCAACGTTTACAAACTTTCAACAACCCTCAGAAGTTGATCTCACGTCTCTCTGCAAAAAATTTTCCAGTAACCGCCTCTTCGGAAAGAACCAAACTCAGCCAAACTCCTGTATCAGCTGCATCTTCAGGTGGCATATTTCCGGCATAGCCAGTCATCGCGGTCTTAACCCAACCAGGGCAAAAGCTGTTAACATAAATCTTCTCTCCCTCTGGTCTTCTCGAAAGTTCTTTCGCCATTAGTCTCGTGTAAGAATTCACAGCAAGCTTAGATATGGAGTAGTCAGTAAATGTCTGAGGCCATCCGCCTGATTCCCAAGTTCCTTCCTTTACTTGGCTGATGAATTTAGAGACAGTTCTGTCTATAAGTTCCTCGCTCAGTAAATCCAGATTGCTCAACTGATCTCTCAATTCTACATTTGCAAGTCTCTGCAATTCATGCAATTTCATAGCTTGAGTGTCACAAGATTTTCTTTTTAACATATATTCAAAGACCAAGAGTGAAAACGTTTCTTACATTACGTCTTCCATTTACTCTACCTAGCCGGGAACTAACATTAACGATACGAGCACCATGAGGAGATGGTCTCATCAATGGTATCATAGCTTTTGTCATGTTTTTAGTTCCTTGATAGTTAGTACATATAACTGTCTCCGCAAATTTAACTGAATTATCTGAGCCGAGATTGTAGTTCACACCTGCATTGTTCACCTGAAATAAGACAATAACACACACACACATATAAATCAATTCTAGAGAACACAGAATAACCATCCTCCAAAATCACAAATCGATAAAAATCTTACGAGAATATCTAAACCTCCAAATGTTTGCTTAACCCAGCAACCAAACTCACTAATAGACGAGGAGTCTGTGACATCAAGCTGATGGAAAACAACCTTGAGACCTTCTTCTTGGTGCTTTAAGGATTTAACTGCTTCAAGGCCAGTATCAACGTTTCTGGCTGTAAGAACAACCGTCAATCCGTGACGAGCAAGCTGTCTTGCAATTTGGAGTCCAATTCCTCGGTTAGAACCGGTCACCACTGCTACATTTTCAGAAGACCACCACCTAAACAATCATTTATAATGCCTAACCATAAGTCAAATTCAGGAAGAGAAGACAAAACTTTTTCTCTGTTTCCCAACATCTATAGGTTTAGTTAAACACCAATCTATCTGTTCAAACAATATCCCAGGAGAAAAGAGAGCAGTGATACGTAAATAAATACAGAAAAGTAAGTTTATAGAAACGCATAAAATCTCCATCCCCAAATCGAGAACCTAAAACAATTTGACATAGTCAAAAACACGATGTCGATATAACATATTCAAAAAGAACCCAGAGATAGATGTATTATGGTAAAAGAAAACTCGAAAAGAAATACATTGAAGCTAAACACAAAGCTGCGAAATTGAGATTCTCGCATAACAGATCCCGAATGATACTGAATATTTAGATTCGATTTGTACCTCTGGTGGTCAGAATA
Organism: Lepidium africanum; assembly: GCA_900406405.1. Lineage (NCBI taxonomy): Eukaryota > Viridiplantae > Streptophyta > Magnoliopsida > Brassicales > Brassicaceae > Lepidium > Lepidium africanum. The sequence continues at coordinate 68,481 of OVAX01000515.1, forward strand.
AGGAATAGTTCGAAGAAGAGAGATCTCCTGCATCCTTTTCTCCCTTCTCTCCCGCGCTTTCTCCTTGTTCGTCATCGTCAGTTCACTCTTCTTCTTTCTCCCTTCGCTCTCGTCGTGTGTTGTATAGTCAAATGTTTCAATTTTTGTCGAAACTACATATTAGCCTAAAATCTTTTATTTAATAAAATATGTCCAAAAGTTATGACAAAACTTGCTGCGTCTAATTTTATAACCGCATCGGTTCACACTCTAACCGGTTCTAAGCCTGATTCAATTTCGATTTATACAAAACTGGATTACAACCAGCAATTAATAAAAAACCTTTTTTTTTCCATGAGTTATCTAAATCATTCACGTTTATCTTCAACCCTGAGTAATATTTTAATCAATGGTCGTCTATGATTCTTGTTTTTTTACGGGACGTCGGTACTCTCTATCATTCCTGTCTTAATTTAATACGTTCGTAAGAGGATAATCGTACCAGGTTAGTGACGAGAGCAGTGACGTCACTGATGACACGTGTCACGAGGCTCAAGTTCCTACGTATCTGTGTGCTTATGGGCGCTTTCGTCTTTCACATGATAAATAAGGTAACTCTCGAAACGTATCTGTTCCTCGATTACACAGTCCATCGAATAGAGCGGGAAAGTTCTTTATCTGGTTCGTACCCACGTTAATCTCTCTGTCGCTCTCTCTTTTTATCATCTCTTCGTTTCTTTTTTTAAAATTTAGTATTCGAATTCTGGGTTTAGCAATCGAGTCTTGGTTTTAGAATTTTATGTCTGTTCCTTTGAATTCTGGGTTTTGGATACAGAGATTTTGATAGATACGCTCGAATCTCAAAGTCTTTATTATGTGTGTGTGTGTGTCTCTCTCTCTTTTTATAAATGATCTGAAACTAAGTTTTAGTTTTAGATTGTTCTTCTTCCAAAAAAAAAATTCGTACTTGTTCATCATGCTATGAAATATATTATATATATACGTAGCTTCCAAATTTTTTTTCTGTCTTAAGAGGAGAAATTAAGATTTTGGAGTTTAAAAATCTTCCAGTTAAGTTAGGGCTCAAATGGTTTTAGTTCAAGTAAAAATCAAACGAAATTGCTGTTTGAGATATTATACATGATTTTATGAATTTCATTAGTTGAATCATATTTCTTAATCTCTCTATAATGATCTGAAAACAGGACAGGATGGCTCGTTATTGTGGAAGATCATTGATCTCGTCCTTAGTTCTTCTTCTCGTCGCATTAAGCATATCACAAAGCGAAGGCTTTCTAGGGACCAAGAATAAGATAAAATCTGCAACTTTTTTGTCACCAAAACTTGTGATGAATCCAGGATCAGTTGCTAATAAGTACCTCTTCGACATTAATTTCCCAAGGGGGCATATCGGCCTCAAATCTTTTGATGCTGAAGTAGTTGACGAAGCTGGCAAACCCGTTCCTCTACATGAGACATATCTTCACCATTGGATTGTCGAACCGTACTATGGGCCTAAAGGTTCTCAGCTATCTCAGAGTGAAGAAATGTTTAGGAATCACGGATTTTCGAGGCATGATCCTGAAAGGAATCTTAAATCGAAATCGGATTTTATTCGTGTAAACAATGGAGGGTTGTGCAGGAATACACTCAGACATTACTTTGGGTTAGGATCAGAAACTCGCAAAACCTCCACGTATCTTCCTGATCCTTACGCGATCGAAATCGACAATCCTGAGGAAAGACCTGATGGTTATGAATTCAAATGGCTACTTAACATCCATGCTATAGACACAAGAGGTGTGGAAGACAGAACAGGATGCATTGAATGCAGGTGTGATCTGTATAATGTAACCATTGATGAGTATGGTCGATCTATAAGACCTGAATACAAAGGAGGTCTATACTGCTGCTACGATAGGACTCAATGTCGGGTGAGAAGCGGATTTGACAGTGGGGAGAAAACAAGAACTCTGTATCTTATGTATACAGTGAGATGGGTTGATTGGGACAGTTCAGTTTTGCCTGCTAGGGTTTATATATTCGATGTAACGGATTCTTGGGAAAGGTCAGAGGGATCAACAGGAGATAGCCAAGAACATATTTGTCATGTAAGTGAAAACTATCATATGTGCTTAATGCGATTATTTCGAAACTTAAAATGTTTCTGGGATCTCTGTCCTTTTTCAGGTGGAATACGAGGTGAAACCATGCCAAACCAATGGCAATGGATGTATTGATGTTAAGAAAAAGAGCTTAATGATGCCATTTAATGGGTATATTGTCTACGGGGTGGCTCACGAGCACACGGGTGGTGTTGGTGCTGCTCTATACCGAGAAGTAATTAAAAACTGATTTAGTTTAAGCTAGTTGCAGAATGATAGACTGAAACTTTTTACTGAATTGAGACCCTTGTTGTGTTGTGGATCAGGGCGGTGAAGGAATTTGCTCTTCGATGCCCAAGTATGGTAATGGAGATGGAGCTGGAAACGAAGCTGGTTACATTGTTGGAATGTCCACTTGTTATCCTGATGATCCAGTGAAAGTGAGTTATGGAGAGACACTAACTTTGGAGTTTAACTATAGTAGTAGCGTTGGTCATACCGGAGTTATGGGACTCTTTTACATCATCGTCGCTCAGCAGCTGCCTGAACCAGCGAACTCATTGCCTAAACTAATTCAGGTAACTTTTAGTCTTTTACCGGATATCTATTTATATCAAAAGCGTTTCTATTGATGAACGGTTTGGCGATAGACAGATAGTGTCATGTGATTGTATGACTTACGTTAGTGTTTATCATCTCTCTGCAGGCACATGCTAAAAATGTGAGCATTTTAGCAGTTTCTACAGTGACGGTTGTGGTTGGGGTTGTGTTTCTAATAGCTGCCGTGATATACAGGAGACAGAACCGGGAAGATGGTTACCAATCACTTAGCACTTAAAATGAGCACAATTGTGTTGCACATATATATATATTCCTTTCAAAGACAAACTTTTTTTCTCTGTATGCCTTGAGAGAAAATGAAAACATATCTTGTTGCCATCTTCTTCTCATGTGATATATCTGTAACGGTTATATGTAACTATGTATGTAAGAAATTTGTTTTGTCAACTAGATTACACGGAACATCATTGTCTTGGACTCACATAAGTTATTACAATTCATATTCGTCATCTTGTTTCCAAAATCTTTTATGCTTGCATTACTACAGATATTTAATATAAACGTATAAATTACTTTACATCCAAACTTGTGGGTGTTTCCATTGTCTACTTTAATTTTACTAATCGAAGCCGTATTACCATTTAAATGTTTGATCACTACCGAAATTCGGTCCGAGTCGTTGTTCTGGTTCAACTGACAATTGCTCTGGGTCTAATCAGGTAAACTGGTTAACATTGAGTCGTTGTTGTGTGGTCCACACAAACTAAACAGGCTTCATTTTGACTGGTGTTCATTGTGTCCACGTGCAGACAATTGTAGTGACCCAGTCATTATTGAGGTACAGATATTTTTGCTCACCAGTTTCCTTCAAAAAAAAAAACGTGGTTGAAAGTCAATTCAGTATTTTCTCACGCGTTCTTCTTACCGTTAATCATCAACTAATTTCTCTCAGAAACAAAATTTTGTCCCAAGGACTTTCGTTTTTTAGATTTTGATGTTGACATTGAGCTTCTTCTTGAACTGAGAGATATTGTTTTTTGAGAGATGTAAGGGACCATAGAAATCATCCAAAGCCTTTCGAGTTTTGCTCATCTGGGATTTTCGGTTAGATCGTTAAGCAGCTGCAATGGAGGCGAAGAAGTCCAACCAAATCCCAGTTAAGAAGCCTGAAGCTGCGACAATGGAGCATGTACTGCTGGCATTACGAGAGACCAAGGAAGAGAGAGAAATCAGGATCCGTAATCTGTTCGAATTCTTCGACAATTCGAATTTAGGGTTCTTAGACGACACCCAGATCGAGAAAGGTTTGTCTTCGCTTCGTATTCCTCCCAAGTACAAGTACGCTACTGATTTTCGTAAAGTCTGTGACTCGAATCGAGATGGGCACGTGGATTATGAGGAGTTTCGCCGCCATATGGACGCTAAGGAGCTTGAGCTATACAGAATTTTCAAGGCCATTGATGTTGAACGCAATGATGACATTTGTCCAGAGGAGCTACGGGAGGCTCTTATTAAGGCTGGTTTGTGATTCTGATTTAAAAACTGTTCCATTACACTCACTGTTTGCTTTTTTTGTATGAGTAATAATCGTTTGATTAGTATATTAGACATACTTGTGCTTGAGACAAATTGAAACGTGTGTTATCGTTCCTTATCCGTGATAAAACAGAGACTTGTTAATTAGGAGATTCAGCATGTTAACACTGTGAGTTGGCTTTATTGGGTTCACCAAATATTGTCTTGAGTAAGTTTTAGTGGCTGTTTTCAGTTTTCAAAAGCGTTGGTGTTATTCTGTAACAGTGTTTTCGAGTTGTATAACTCCACAGTTATGTTCTTGTAGGCATCGAAATCAAAGATAAGGATCTCGCTTCTTTCGTGGAGCATGTTGATAAAGACAACAATGGAATTATAACTTTTGAAGAGTGGAGGGATTTTCTTTTGCTACACCCTCATGAAGCCACAATTGAAAACATTTATCATCATTGGGAAAGAGTTTGCTTAATAGACATTGGGGAGCAAGCTGTTATACCAGACGGTATAAGCAAACATGCTCAAAAGAGCAAATTACTTCTCGCGGGAGGAATAGCAGGAGCTGTTTCTAGAACCGCAACTGCACCTCTAGACCGTCTGAAAGTTGCTTTGCAAGTTCAAAGAGCAAAAACGGGTGTTGTCCCGACCATTAAGAAAATATGGAGAGATGATAAGTTGTTAGGATTCTTCAGAGGTAATGGGTTAAATGTAACGAAGGTTGCTCCCGAAAGCGCCATAAAGTTTGCTGCTTATGAAATGCTGAAACCCATGATTGGGGGACCGGATGGTGACATTGGTACAAGCGGGAGGCTTATGGCTGGTGGATTAGCTGGTGCAGTGGCTCAAACGGCTATCTATCCTATGGATCTTGTGAAGACTCGGTTACAGACTTTTGTGAGTGAAGTTGGGAGGACACCAAAGCTGTGGAAACTCACGAAGGATATTTGGATACAAGAAGGACCACGAGCGTTTTATAAGGGTCTTTATCCTTCTCTTCTTGGGATTATACCTTATGCAGGAATTGATCTTGCTGCTTACGAAACTTTTAAAGATTTATCTAGGACATATATTCTTCATGACAAAGCCGGTAATTACTAATCTTGCCTTTGAATTTTCTTTAGATTCTTAATCTTTTACCTGATTCTAAACAGTTTATGCTTATCGTAATGCAGAGCCGGGTCCTCTCATACAACTGGGGTGTGGAATGACGTCTGGAGCTCTTGGAGCTTCGTGTGTTTACCCGTTACAGCTCATAAGAACAAGGTAAAAACACGAAAGCTTTGTTTTATCTTTTATGCTTCTTTCTGTGGTTTCTTCCTGAGTTTAGTCGTTTTATCATCATCAGAATGCAAGCTGATAGTTCAAACACTAGAATGAGCCAAGAGTTTCTGAAAACACTAAGAGGTGAAGGTTTAAGAGGCTTTTACAGAGGAATCTTCCCCAACTTTTTAAAAGTTATACCTTCCGCAAGCATTTCGTACCTTGCTTACGAAGCTATGAAGAAAAATCTGTCCCTTGATTAAAAATGCAAGAACTTGATGTTGTGTTCACATAGATACACTGAGAACTTGATGATGGCGAAAAATGAAACTTAAGCTTTTCAGTATTTTTGAATTCGGTAAATGTCTTTCCAGTGTGGAAAATGTCAATTGAGATATCAGTTTAAGTATTTAGCACACTGCAGATTTCATTAGTTTTGTGATTTCAGTTCTTCAGAAATTCTCCCAAGAAAAAAGCTTGTCACTAAAATTCAGACATTTCTTTTGTTAAGATTCTGGTGAATGTTAAAGTCTAATTGTTTACATCTTGACTTAAGAGTGGAGAATCTCTTGAAACTGTGTAGAACCCTCAAAAATCTGCATCAGTTTCATGCCCATTTCATCACTTCCGGTCGAATGTCCAATGATTTCAAACAGAACTCTGTTTTCGCCGATATACTCTTCGCTATCACTTCCATTGCACCGTCTCCGACAGCGACACCGATTTTATCGAATTCTTCGCCGGCGGCGAATGTTATTGTGAGTTACGCGACTTCAGTTTTCAGATACATCACAAACCCATCAACGTTTTGCTTCAATACGATCATTAGGATTTATACCCTTCATGAGCCTTCTTTGTCTTCTCAACTTTTTTTCGTTGAGATGCGACGTCGCTCTGTTCTTCCAGATTTCCACACTTTCCCTTTCGTATTCAAGGCTTGTGCTAAGAAGAATGGTAGTCTTAAGTTAGTCAAGGCGCTACATTGTCAAGCTTTGAGATTCGGATTGTTGTCTGATTTGTTCACTTTGAACACTCTGATTCGGGTTTATTCAGCGATTGCCCCAATCAATAATGCCTTGCAGCTGTTCGACGAATTTCCTCAAAGAGATGTTGTTACCTACAATGTGTTGATCGACGGGTTAGTGAAGTCCCGTGAGATAGTTCGTGCACGAAAGTTATTTGATTCAATGCACTTTCGTGATTTGGTATCGTGGAATAGTCTCATTGCTGGGTATGCGCAGATGAATCAGAGCAGAGAAGCAATCAACCTCTTCAACGAAATGATTGCTTTGGGTCTCAAACCGGATAACGTTACGATTATCTCGACTCTTTCAGCTTGTGCACAGTCAGGGGATTTAGAGAAAGGGAAAGCTATTCATGATTGCATGAAAAGGAATAGACTTTTCATAGATTCGTTCTTAGCTACTGGATTGGTGGATTTCTACGCAAAATGTGGTTTCATCGATACAGCAATGGAGATCTTCGACTTATGTTCAGATAAAACTTTATTCACATGGAATGCTGTGATCACTGGTCTTGCAATGCACGGTAACGGCCAGCTAACAGTTGATTACTTCCGTAAGATGGTTAGTTCTGGAATCAAACCAGACGGCGTTAGTTTCATAAGCGTTTTTGTGGGTTGCAGCCATTCTGGTCTAGTTGATGAAGCCAGGAAGCTATTCGATGAAATGGGATCTTTGTATAATATTAAACGAGATACAAAACATTACGGGTGCATGGTAGATTTGCTAGGAAGAGCAGGGCTGCTTGAAGAAGCAGCAGAAATGATCGAGCAAATGCCTGAAGATGGAGGAAACAGAGAGAAGTTCTTAGCGTGGAGCGGTTTGTTAGGGGGGTGTAGAATCCACGGAAACATAGAGGTCGCGGAGAAAGCTGCAAAGCGAGTTAAGGCGTTGAAGCCTGAGGACGGAGGAGTGTATAAAGTTATGGTGGAAATGTATGCAAATGCAGAGAGATGGGAGGATGTAGTGAAGGTTAGACAAATGATCGAGAGAGACAAGAAAGTGAAGAAGAATACTGGATTTAGTAAAGTTTTGTCCTAACCATCATCATTTGGATATATAATCAAACTTTACAAGTACAATTCAAGTTTAAATACAATTCAATGTTTTGAAACCGGACCGGACACCAACTCGGCAATATTAGTGGATAGTTAGTTGGACCGTTTAATCGGTCAAAACGGGTTTTCATATTTTATTTAATATATATAAGACATGATTCAAAATAATATGACAAAATGAATACTATGATATTTTACAAAAATAATATAACAAATTTGAAATTTTCAAATCCTTTGTAGTATAATACACAAGTGAGTTTTCTAGAAACTGATACTCTCTTCTTTCGACATCTGGCATTAAGTCCAAAAAATGCATTTTTACAATTTCTCTTAATTTTCATTTATTTAAGAAAAAAAACAAGTTAAATAGTATAACGTAATCTAAATTTTTGTAACTTACTCCCAACAATCTCCACTTTCTCCACTTATTTCTCTCATTTTCCACCTCCTTCTCGTAGAACCTATAAACTCGAATAAAGGTTAAAGCAAAAACAGATGCAATAATCGATTATAAGTAAAACCAAAAACGAGATGCATTATACATATAAACGATTAAACAATGCAATAAGGTAACAATACACAGAGCTCAGACAAGTCTCGTTACTTTAACTCAATAAACGTCCAGGGTGTACTTGGTTAATTGCGTTTTTGAGTCCCAAGATAGAACTGTGTTGAGACCGTCGATGGTACACCAATCCAACGGAATCAGCGAACTCTTATGCTCTACTCCACACTCTCAGACTTGACAAAACTAGAGGAATTTATTACTGTGATTTTTTTTCCTTTTGAAAAACGTCAAAAGAGGAATAAGTCATCGACTTGTTTTATAGAAGAGGAAGACTTGGAGAGAAAGAATATCTTTCCACGTGACTTGGTCAACTACGTAAAAGGAGGGAGTTGTTATGTGAGCTAAAATCACGTAAGCCAACATGGTTTAAGTGG
>OVAX01000516.1:0-71048 GCA_900406405.1 Lepidium africanum
TCGATTATACGTCTTCGTATGTATACACAGTAGGATTGATTTCAGGACATTCCCAACAGTAGAAACTGGATTATCTCTTCTTACACATGCTTTTATGCCCATGACGTACTGGTCTTATGCTTTTGCTGCTGCCTTCTATCTCATTAACAGACTTTCGTCACCAGTCATTGCCAATAAAACACCACTTCAATGTCTCTTCAATGAAGATCCAAGTTATCAAAAACTAAGAACTTTTGGGTGCTTGTGTTTTCCTTGGCTAAGGCCATACACTGCACACAAACTGGAAAATCGCTCCACTCCTTGTGTTTTCTTAGGGTACTCACTCACACAACCTGCTTATCTTTGTTTTCAAGTTGACTCAGGCTGCCTCTATGTCTCATGTCACGTCAAATGTGATGAATCTACCTTCCCCTTTGCCAATCTCAAGCCGCCAACTACCTGTGAAGATTCCGAAACTTCTTCTACTCTGTCTGCAACGCCAATCCCGCTACCACGCATATAGTTCATTCCGCCATCACCTCCTGAAGCAGTGGCACCACCGCAAGTAGCTCTTCATCCGAATCTGACGTTGTGTCAATTTGATCGTGACACTGTTGATCCACATACGGCCCATCTAGAAGAAACACAGCCTTCGGCCTAGTTAGAAGAAATAGAAGCACCGGCCCAACAACAATACAATCCACCAACAATAGGCCCAACTTCTTCACAATCTTCGCAGCCCACAATGATCCACGACTCACCACGACACATCGACACGACATCAGACTCTTTGACCACAAACGATTCACCACCTGAAAATTCACCATCATTGGTCCCTGAAACTCATGCTCCTCCTCAACCACCAACCAATACTCATCCTATGGTAACTTGGCGCAAAAACAACATTACAAAACCAAAATCTCAGATTAATCTGTCTGTTGCTCTCTCTTCAGAAATTCCTCCAGAACCGTCAACAATGACTCAAACCTTAACGTTGGAGAAACGTTATATCCACTGAGATTGATGTGTGTGCTCGCACATGTACATTCCATCTCACTCCTCGTCCATTGAATAAAAACATTGTTGGTTGCCGCTGGGTCTTCAAAAATAAATTTCTCCCGAATGGAAAATTGGGTCGATGTCATGCACGTCTTGTTGCAAAAAGATACAATCAGGAAGCTGGTACAGATTTCAATGAAACCTTTAGCCTTGTGAACAAATCCACGTCACTCTGATTGGTTTTAGATGTTGTAGTGAATCGTGGATGGCCAATTAGACAAGTTGATGTCAATAATGCCTTCTTACAAGGTACTTTAACAGAAGAAGTTTTCATGGAGCAGCCACCAGGTTTTATTGATCAAGATCATCCAGACTACGTTTGCAAATTGGAGAAAGCAATCTACGGTTTAAAGCAAGCTCCTCGGGTATGGTACACTGAACTTCGGACGTTTCTCACATAGATTGGCTACAAAAATTCTCGGGCAGATCTGTCCCTCTTCATCCTTCAAGACGGTAAATCATACTTGTACTTACTCGTCTACGTCGATGATATCTTGATCACAGGAAGTACAGACGCTGCGGTTCATTAGGTCTTGACTCTACTTGCAAATTGGTTTTCAATTAAAGAATCAGAGGAGCTCAATTACTTCCTTGGTCTGGAAGCATATCAAACAAAAGAAGGCTTGCATCTTTGTCAGCGAAAGTACATCCTAGATCTCTTGTTCAAGTATAACATGATTGACGTTAATGCACTAGAAACACCAATGGCGTCTTCTCCAAAGCTTACTCTTCACACTGGTACCTCATTAACTACACCAATAGAGTATCACAAGCTCATTGGTAGCCTCCAATACCTTACTTTTACTCGGCCAGATGTGTCATATTCAGTGAATCGGCTCTCTCAGTTCATGCACAAACCTACACATGATCACTAGTAAGCTGCAAAACATATATTATGTTATCTTGCAGGTACTACGACGCACGAGATCTTCTTCTCAGCTCAAACCAGACCTTTTACACTACATGCCTATTTCGACGCGGATTGGGCTGGGGATCCTGATTACTACTTGTCCACGAATGCCTTTGTTGTTTACCTTGGTAATAATCCCATCTTGTGGATGTCTAGGAAGCAGAAAACAATAGCTCAGTCTTCTACTGAAGCTGAGTACAGGGCAGTCGCTAATACCACCTCAGAATTCCGCTGGATCTACAACATTTTAACAGAATTTGGTATTACACTTCCTTCCTCTCCTGTTGTTTACTGTGAAAATGTAGGAGCCACATTTCTCTATGTCAATCCGGTGTTTCACTCTAGGATGAAACATGTTGCTCTCGACTATTATTTCATCTGTGAACATATCATGGATGATATTCTTCAAGTCAAACATGTCCACACTAAGGATCAGCTTGCTGATGCACTAATGAAGTCATTGCCATATGCACGGTTCAAAGAGTTACATGACAAGATCGGTGTAACCAAGGTCTCATCGTCTTGCGGGGGCATGTTAAGGAATCAATCATGATATGGATTGATATGCTTTTATTATGTAAATATTCTAGATCATTGTATAAGACAACTCTCAATTACTCCTAAACCTAGACTCCTTTGTATAGCTCTTGTATATAAGTCTGTTGTAAACACTATTTCATTATATACAAAACCATTACCTTCCACAAACATCAAACGTATCTCTTTTATTTTAAACGTTATTAATATCACATTTACCTTCTTACTGGTACAATAACAGACAAATGCTAGCCACTAGAATATGTAAACTCATATATGAATGTGTACTAAAATGAATAATGAAGTAACTTTAGAGGTCGATGGTCCACCACAAATGGTTAATGTTTGAACGTTAGAGATTGAGCATATTTTGGTTGGTGGATTTTATTAATCCAAACCCTAAGAGGTTCAATCATGATTGTGACGTCGTTCTGTTGAAGTCTTATCATATCATATCTAGCAATGTAATTCATCACCATGACACCATTATTGCATCAGCATTCAGTATTTCCACTTTTATCGGAATTAAATTAAATTAGTATGCGTAATTTAATTTTAAACTAATTCCAATTACGGAAAAAATAGAACACATTGCTTTACTAGCAAAGAAAGATGCATTGGAATCGCTTGCTGATGATCTTCTATGTACAACTGAAAACAGATTATTAATTATAATCGTTAAACTTTAATTTGTTATCTAAACCGTCGAACTCGAAATCTTAGACGCAGTTACGCAAAAGTTTGTAGAATAAAATGCAAAAACACATATATAACGATGTAATTAGAGTCATTTTCGTTCACGTATTATAGTTATTTTTATTTATGGCAATTAATATTAGTCTTTCTAGGGCATTAATCAAGATGTATGTTGGGTTTAAAAACTCATTTTGATGTAGACAAAAAAAAAAAAAAACTTATTTTGATCTGTCAATATATTATATACATACCGAGAATGTATGGCCTAATGTGATAGTGACCACTTTAGCTTTTTTTATGCACCAGAGTTTGATTTTTCCCCGATACAGAGGGAAGGAAAAGAAAGATTTTAAAATATGAGCTTTGGCTATGGATTGAGTTTTGTAGATCCAATTATAAAAGTAAAAGTTGACAATATATATATATTATACATTGTCAAAAAAAATTACATATTACTTCTCCGAAAAAATTATGTCAAAAATATATTAATTAGTATTTTTGAAAAAAAAATCTAATTTATTTTATCCACAGAAACATGTATCAAAAAGGAAAAAAAAAACAGAGAGTTCACAATTGCAATCTTTATTACATATATTTTACACCTAACTATCCACTAAATAGCAACACAAAGAGCACCCCCATATTCCTCACTTCAAGGAAAAAAAAACACATACTAAAGGTTAGAAGAGATCAAATGTCCATAAATCTTGATCTAAAACCGTTTTTGAACATCCATGACCAGTTCCAACAAAATTTTCATCATGATCATTCAGAAACAAATCCAAGCTGCTCAAATCATTAATGTCCCACAAGTTCATCGTATCAACATCGTTGTTGAACTTTCCATCTTTGCATAGTGTGTCCCCTGATGAATCTTCAGATGAGAACCACTTAAGGTCAAGAGTCTCCATTTCATCTAGAAACTTTGAGAATTCATCACCTGGTTTTACTGATGTTATACACGATGAGGTCGAAGAGGAAGAGGAAGAAGGCGAAGTAAAGTTACTTATGTTGATGTTGACATTATCATCATTAATATGATGATACGCAGGAGAAGATATTTCCATCAAGATCTCATGTGGATTGAGTAATGGTACTTCGTCAATGCAGAACCCATCACTAGAGATTGGTGGATTGGTCTTGGTCAAATCTTGCTCTGATTGATCTTGTTTTTGGTTTCTATCATCATGAGACACTAAGCTTTGCTTGCTCTCTTTTGAATTTTCCTGTTCAGAGAGAGGCTTATGAGTCAAAGGGTCAATACCCATTTTCTTTAGTTTTTTCTTTATGTGTGTATTCCAATGGTTCTTTATTTCATTATCAGTTCTTCCTGGTAGATGAGATGCAATCTTTGACCATCTGCGTAGTTCGGGAACAAAAAAAAAAGATTCAAAAACTTATAACTAATGATTTTCGACTGTTCACTAATTTCTAATGATCAACCGACAAAAAATAAAAGAATTGCAGCCAATCTTTTTTGTGTAAAAGAGGAGATAAAGTAGTATTTTTATGTATTTCTGGTAACTTAAAAACATTGAACTCTTTAATATTCATAATATTTTTATGATGAGTTGGTTACAATGTCAAAAGTTAAGGTAAGTGAATTAATATATAATTATTTTGAAGAGAAAGAGAATAAACCTATTGCCAAGTTGTGCATGAAGATCAATGACCATTTGTTCTTCATATTCTGATAGAAGACCTCTCTTTAAATCAGGTCTTAAATAATTAATCCATCTTAATCTGCAGCTTTTTCCACACCTCAGTAATCCTGCATTTAATCAATCAACAAAGTAACTAAATAAATTATCAATATAATTGAAACTTAAACTGCAAAAACAAAAATTGATTGGAAATGAACCAAATAATAGCGTGTGAGGACCACGAAATCCAAACACTATGATTGTTTCGGCCAAAAACTATCATTAACAATCTAATAATATGTTATAAGTTTTTGGAGTCCAAAAGATAAGAATTAGTAAGATTCTTCAGCGTTGAAAATATATGTGATAGATATATTTATAAAGTATTTTCGTTTGATTATTGGTGAAAAAGCTATAGTAGTATACACCTAAGTAGATCATGATAACAAATGGCAAAGAAGAATAAAAATCAAAAAAAAAAAAACGATAACTTCACTTTGTGTCAAGAAATGAAGTTAAAATAAAGAAGCGAAGTTTTGAAAAAATGAGCAAACCCCAAAACGGTGGCGTTGTGAGGTAGAAAGAGAGAAAGAAGAAGAACCAGAAAGCTTGGGAAGAGCTCGCCAACAGCAATGACCATTGGTGAGGATGAAGTTAATGAGCTTCTTGTCTTCTTCAACAGTCCATGGTCCTTTCTTCAACCCTACTTTCTCACAACATGGTTGCCTCCCCATCGACAGAGATATATATATATGATCAAATTAATTAATATGTAACTTATGATGTTTTATCTTCAAGACTAATCCTGAAGAAGCTATCACAACAACCTATATATAGAGACTAGAGAGAGTGCAACTTCAATACCATGTTTTTTCTTTCTGGACCTACATTTCTTCTCGTATCTTCTTCTATTTTTATTATTTTATTCAGTTACCTTATAATGTTTTTAATCCATATTTTTCCATATGGTGGTTTTCCTTATTTTGTCCACACTTCAATAACAAAATTCGGTCTATGTACTATATATCGGATTTGTATTTATATGACATACAGTTGTGACTGATCAAAACCATTACAAGCATTGATTTATATATGGTAATAAATCTACGGATGCATTACTTATATATCATTTTTTTTTTGTAACAACTGGATCAATAAAGCTTTAAACTCCATCACACAAAAGTATGTGATTCTATAAATGAAACTTAAAGAAAAAATTATAAAAAATATATATTGTGATTTGTTATTAGTTAATTTAAATTATGTATAAATCCGAGGGTAAAAGAACGTGTATATATACTATATAGATAATATATATACACAACATATTAAGTTTTAAAGTCAAGATTTTAGTTGCAGCATTATAAAGTGAGTAGTATGTGGAGTGGAAAACAAATAAAATGGGATGTCTTGTGTAATAGTGTGGTAAGAGGAAAATGAAAAGTTGATACACTTGATGGGCTAAGGACACGTGTAAGCGAGTGTGATATACACGCGCAGAGTTCTTAATGCTTAGACAGAAACACCTCACCTCACCTCATCAGCCATAATACTTGTCTTCTCTGCTTTTGTCTCACAATCTCATAATTTGAATATCGCAGTTTCTTTTTCTTTTCGAATAAAATTTAGGAGAAACGAATCATCATCATATTTTACTATTCTAGTTAATCAAACTTAATATAATGTAATTGGCGAGCCTGTGTTAGCATTCATTTCTTTTTCTTTTTGTATTGTTGGTAATGCCAACACAAACTTACGATACCAATGACGTCATCATTGTCTTACTCTTACGTTTACCCATAATCCCATTTTCGTCATTATTCGACTGGATCATTATTAAAGGATGTACATTCAAATGACAAATGAAAAGCCCAAATTAAATCTTAAGTTCAAGGTTTGTAGATTATATTTAAATTATCTTTATATCATTCCTATTTTTATGATTGCTAAATTCAAAATAGAAAAAAAAAACTATCTTTCTAGATTATTTTTTTTGGATAACGATGAAAACCCTTTTAATCACTTAAAACAAAATTAGATTTATTTATGTACAGTACAAAATTGAGTAGATGAAATAATGGGATGGCTTTAAAAGGGTTTGAAGTTGGAACCAGTGCAGCAATGTGGGCCAACAAAGGCCCAGTTCAGTAAAAGGGCTAACATATACAAAATAGCCTATTGTAAATGTCAGTACAGTTGGATTGGCCTGAAACTTAGCTTCCATCAAATTCCAAAAAAAAATAATGGATCGGAATTGGGTACGACAAAAAACGACGTAGAAACTAGAAAGAGAAAAACAGATAGATCTGACAAGAACAAATCCTCAAGAATGTTCGTTACTCGACAAGATATATACAACTGATATTATGCAAATCAGTTGGTGTAACATGGAATTATTAAGTTAAAATTAAGAAAATCAATCAGTAGAGATCCTTATATATAAATGTAGACAACTGAACCGACCAAACCCAGAGTCAAACTTGAACGAGGCAGGTTGGGTCTTATCTTATGTTAACCTACAACTCTGTTTTGATTTCTAAAACAACATTTATGAGTTTCGGTCCGAATTTTGTATTAAAACAAAAACATAAAAATAAAACGGGTGCTTCTGTTTCCAAATGTAAAGTTATTTTGTTGTCAAGTACTTTATGATTGATTATTATTGGCATTCGAGAAAAACCGCGTCCAATTCTGTCTCGATGAGGTGGCCATGTTCTATTCCCTGTCGGTCTCAAACAAACTTACAATTATTTCTTTCACAAGCTAATTTATAAATCTCACGAGATAAATATTTTTCAAACAACCTGTTTGTATTATTATTTTTATCCACATATGTCCATCTTATTTATTTGTTAATACAATAAACTTATATTTGTTATATTGTAGTCTTTTAATAATTTTCTTTCTAAAGTTTTGCAATTATCTTTTTATTTTTTATTTTTATCATGGGCGAGCTTTTTACACCTCAATTAGTTCATTTTCCAGCTCATCTATTATACATCTTTAAATATTACATTTATGGGTTTAATAATCACCACAATATTATAATATTCAGCAACCATGTTCAAACAAAATTTGCACTAACCAATATATATAAATAATAAATTATGAGCTGGCAAAAAGTAATATTTTTTTATGATTCTAGAAAAATGAATTACAAGTTGTAAAGGTTTTAGAATATATTTATATGTGGATTTGACAGTGGTACATAAGATATGTGGCATTTTCTTGGGCAAATTCATTTGTAACAATTAAATATAAATATAATTATTAATTGCTGATATACATGAGCATGTGAACCCACATGGATATGAGTTACTACAACTAAAGAATAATTTGATGTGTCATGGCTTGGTGTAAATTGATTATGCCACTGATAATCTTCTAATCAACACATAGTAGATAATATTAAATCGTATTATATAATTATTTATAAAAAAGACTATGATATACTAGTGTTTTGGTCAGACAAAATACTAAATGCTAGTACAAAATAATAAATTTTAAAATAAATGCTACAACAACGAGACACGTAGAGTTATAAATTGTTATGGATGTCATTTAATTCAATTTTTTTTATAAATATAATACTATTATATTGACTGTCATCTCTAGGTCTATTGTAGTCCTTTGATTGTATCTCATCCTCATACAAAGCTACAATACAAAGTTCCAGAAGAGTCGGGTATTTAATTCTAAAGCTTTACCAGTTTAAACACATTTTAATGTGGAATATTAACTTAATTATATTAGGATATGGGACGTTTGTGATATGGATTTGTTTTTACATATTCTTCTTCCATTGTAGAAGTCACAAAGCACACATATTTTTGTATTGTAGCTAACAAGGTAAGAGTCATCATTGAATAGGATTAGTTACGTTAAATAAATTTGATCTAACTTCAATGATTACAAATTTAACAAGACCAACTAAACATCTGAAGTGTCGATGTGGGTCACAATTCCCATCAATCTCGCTTAGACTTCCAAATTAAACCAATATCAACAACTAATATTTAACAAACATTATTTTATTGCCATCGTCTCAACCACACAATATATTCTAGGTTACAAATGATGAACTCAACTAATTGGTTCATACATGATATTGTCCTTAAATGTGTACCTGAAACTTGAAATGTCTTGAACATTAACACAACTTATAAACATATTATTTCGTCCAATCACCTGCCAAGACAATGTGTTTAATCCATGTAGCGTGTAGTAAAACATCCTTTATTTTGTTTTTAATGTGAAAGAGTCACTTAAAATTTACTTCAAAGGTTAAAGAAAAAATGAAGAAACTTTTATTTTAATGGCTTTCACCAAATTATCCGAATTTGGAGTTGAAAGGTGGGGACTTTAATAGACCCGTTACCTAAAATTAAAATTATTCCATGGAACTTGATATATGTATGTAGATACTTAGTCATAGTCACTAAATTGAAACTTGAAATTGAGGAAAGACAGAATTTCTTTGTCATTGACTTTTTAGTTGAAGTTGGGAGGAAAAAAACAAACAATTTATCAGAAATCTCGCAGTATAGTTACTCCACATTTAAGTAAATTTGTCGGTCCACTTTACAATTTAGTAATTTTATTAACATTTTTTTGTTTCTGCCGTTATATTGCATAGTTGGTCAGAAAGAAAGAGTCAGTAGTGGATAAGTTGATGAAATAAAGTGAATTTTTTCTAAATTCATATTGGTGGAGGCGGCCAATCAAATAAGGTAAAATATATCTTTGGATTCCACACTGAAACAATTTTATATTTAGAAAATTTATAAAATTTTGAACACTATAAAACAAATATAAAAAAATATTCAACGTATCTCTCAACTGACTTCAAGAATTACCGAACAAACTATTTAAAGAAATTCAAATTTAGACCAAACAATTTTAAAATCGATCCATTTAGACCCCATAAGAAGAAAAGCAAAAAAAAATCAATCAGACAAAGGACCTGGTGAACCAGGTGAACGAGAAACCTCTTCAATGAGCCTTGTGACTTCAGGCATTGTAGGACGACTATCTGGATACTGAGACGTACAACTTATACCGATCTTCAAAAGTCTTTTCATGTTCTCATTGCCTTCAGATTGATACCTTGTGAGCTCTGGATCAAACACATCGGATGGTGATTGTTGTTCAGTGATCGATGAAACCCATCTCGGTAAATCTACTCCTTCTTCGTGTAACTGCTGATGCGTTGGAGATTTCCCTGAAAATTCATACAAAAACCAAATTTAGAATCACATTTTTACATTTTGCAAGATCAAACTCTCTTATTTTTTGGGTTTGAGTAGTACCTGTGAGTAATTCAAGAATGAGAACACCGAAGCTGTAAACATCAGCTTTTTGGGAAATTTTACGAGCATCGGTCACTTCTGGAGCACGGTAACCATCAATGCGGTTAGGTGCAGAAGCTGGACTGATCATTGGCGCAAGACAGTAATCAGAGACCTTGGCCTCAAAGGATTCCGACAAGAGAATGTTACAAGATTTAATGTTGCCATGAGATGTTGTCGAGTCACGCAAATGGAGGTAGCTAATAGCTCTTGCGGCACCTAACGCGATACCGGCTCTTGTTTCCCAATTCAATGGACTTCTTCCACTTCCTTTGTTCCCTGTGAATTCCAAAGAATTGAGTTTTACAATCTATGATCACTAATAATCGAAATTGTGGAATTAGAGTCTTTTATACCATGTAGTAGTGCAGACAAGCTTCCTCTAGACATATACTCGAAAACAACAAGCTTTTCGTCTCGGCTGAAGTAATAAGCGATCAATGTGACAAGATTGGCATGGCTAATTGATCCAAGAACTTGCAATTTCTCTCTAAACTCTTTCTCAGGCACCACCACATCTCTCAATCGTTTCACAGCCACCACTAATCCGTGATCGAAACTCGCCTTGTACGAAGATCCCAATGTTCCTTTACCAAGAACTTCCGCAGAAGCTTTTAGCAATCCATCAAGATCGAATTCGCCGAATGATTTCACGAAAAATGTGAGATCTTTACTCACTGCAGAGTTCTTCGATGCACCATTTTCAGATAAATGTGGTGCACCGTTAGCCACCGGAGGAGGGACAATAGCTGCCGCCGATTCCTTGGGTACGGCGGCTGATGAAGTAGGAACAGGAGCTGCTTCGATGTTTCTCGATTGGTTTTCCTCTTTCTTCTTCTTTCTGCAGAGACAGAACAAGATCAAGCAAAACAACAGAAGCAGGAAGACACAGGCGATCACTATTCCGACAATGGCTCCGGCGGATAACTTGTCCTTTTTGCCCTTTCCTGATGTCTCAGTGACGTTGTCAGGGCAAGCTTTTAACGGCTTTCCACAGAGCAAATTGCCTTCAAAAGCACTTTTGGGCATTCCAGACAAGGGATCCGGAATCGACCCGTTTAATTGATTGGAGGATACATTGAATTGCTGAAGTGGTATCTTAATCTCTGGGATCGGACCGGTCAATTGATTATCCTCCAAGGAGAGAGTACCTAAATGGGTAGCTGAATTGACATTATCCGGGATCCGACCCGTGAAATTGTTCTGGGCAAGGACGATCCGGATAATGTTTGGTAAAGTGAAGAGAAACGAAGGAATCTCTCCGGAGAAAGCGTTTCCCTGGAGATACAAGTACCGGAGGAGAGTTAGGTTAGCGAAATCCGACGGGATAGGACCAGAAAGAGCGTTGAATCGAAATGATAAGGTTTCAAGCTTCGTGAGGTTTCCGATAGCCAATGGTAACGGACCCGATAAACCCACACCGGGTAAGCGAAGAGCTGTGACCCGACCCGAACTGCATTGGACTCCGCCCCAAGTACAGGGTGGTGCTGTTAGATTCCAGAGCAATGGACGGCCATGGACGCCGTCACGGAGAGCAATTAATGCTCGTCGATCAGCTTCTAGATCTGATGTGACGGAAACGAGACAGAAGAAGAAGAAAGCTGAGACACCTAAGTTGGTCTTGCTTTTCATCTTCTTCTTTCCAAACTTTAATCCTTTAGAACAGTGAATGCTTCTCTCTCTCTCTCTGAGATCGATTCGGAACTGGGTTCTTCTCCGAGATTTTTTCAGGAAATCTTTGTAATTTTCAACAATGTGTGGAACAGTGTTTGGAAAGAGAAAATGTCGGAATCCTCTCGATGAAATTTAGCTCTGTTTTTCTCTCTCTCTCTCGCCGGCTATGAGAAGATGATGGAGGAGGAGAGAGAGACTGTAATTGCAGACTGTTGTGTTTCAAAAAGAAAAAGTTAATTATTGAATTTTACTTCTTTTTCTTTTCCTTTATTTTTTTAACAGAAACCTAGAGAATCTTTCTATTTTTTAATACTATTAATTATTTAAACCCTTTTATTTAAAGTAAGTAAATAATCTATATAATATTTTAGGGGTGCGCAGAATATCCGTAACATTCGATTCGATCCGTTATTTGCTTCAATTCGATCCGAAAATTTTAGATATTAGTAAAATTTTAGAGCAAAGCAAATAACAAAATCTAATATCCGTCATAAACGAAGCCAATATCAAATAGTATTTTTTCAAAAGTTCGGGTATCCACTCCGATTCGTATTTCAATAAATATATAATTACATATCAATTATGTATACATAATTATAATATAAATCGTGTTGTGTATATACTAGAGATGAATTAAATGTAGTATGTAAATAATTTTAATTGTTTTATATTTTTTTTACGATGTTATCATTTTTTGTCATATGATATACTATGTATTTAGTTTTTGAGATAAGAACAATTAAAAGTTTTTAAGTTTTAAAAGTTAGCTATATTTCCTTTTTAAAAGTTTATATTGAAAAATATTTTTTTAGGTCTGAAAATTTATATTGATATAAGTTTTTAATATATATTTTTTATTATTTTTGTGATTTATATTATATTTTTGTTAATTGTTTAAAAACAAAACGAAGCGGATTTTTCGTGGATCTTTAAAAAACGGATATCTTGAAACCCGGATATCCGAAATTTTTTGGATCGAAGTGAATCAGAAAATCATATATCTGGATAAAACGGAATGGATCACAAATACTATAAATTTTTTGGGTATCCGCTCCGTGCCCACCCCTATGTAATAAATCATCTTTAACCTCAAAACAATTGGTAATAAATCTTCTGGTCTATATATGTATATTGAAATGATTATATTATGTAGTTTAAACCTAAAACAGTAAAACCTAAGGAGATCACAAGAAAATATTATAGAATGTAGTATCTGATATTAAAGAGTTGTGTGTTTCTCCATATAATATTGTTAGTGATTATCGAGTTACTCTTAAGTCTCGTGGATAGGATAATTTAACTAATGACTAGAAGAATGAAATAGATTTTAAGGTGTGGGCTTTAGGTTAAGATCGAGTCTTGTCGATTCAATTGTTGACAAAGAAAAAAAATTGTTAGTGATTCAAAGGTTTGGAAATTGATTATGAATTAGGTTTTTTTGATATAATTGTTGACAAAAATAAATTTATAAGTATAATTTGATACAAAATTAAACTATCTCCTATTCTTAGCTCAAAATTCTTTATTAAATCAATAAATGTTAGTCTATATTTTATATTTATATATTTATTTTTATATCAAAATACGTTATTGCATATTTTTATAGAGGGCCCATTTTAGAGGGCACAACGAATGATGATGTGACTTGGAAAGATGAAGTCGATGACCCGAAGGTGACTTACCTCCAACGTCTGATAGAGAAAGGAATCACTTTCACGAACGCATGCTGGCAAGGTGGAATTGAAGGGGAGCCAGTTTTAGTTACTCATATGCCGGCGAAATCAATGAATAAAGTGGCTAATCAAGTGACTATGGAAGTCGAGAATAAGTCAAAGAGGGGGAAAGGTAAAAGAGCTGCAAAAGCAGATGATGCAGGGACGTCTTACAGTGAGCCAGAAGATATAGGGTATATCGAGAAGGTGGTTGAAGAAACAGTCCAAAAAATGTTCGTAGCTAAAAAGAAATTGTTATGGGGCGAGATCGGGGATTATTGATGGCCATTTTGGAAGAAAATGGGGTTGTAGAAAGGGATGGAAAGAGTGCAACACAGATAGAGTTGGAGACAAGTCTTTCTGCCTCATCGAATGAAGATGAAAACAAGAGAAAGACTTACTATGACCCTGGCTGGCAGAGATATGAAGGTGTGGCTGACATCCTCAAAGATATTCCCAGTGAAAGTCAATGTCTATCGTTATGTCCATCCACAGACTACAAAAATTTGGTCCATGTTTGTACATGGACATTGAACTATGTCTATTAGTATGAGCAGAGTTGGTCCATGTCTTATCTCACATAAAAGATCCGGTCCACGTTCTACAGATTTGGTTCATGTCTTTACATTTACCCTGAGCTATGTCCATGTCTACATTTTGTATTTTGGTACGACAACATGTCCCTTGTACAATAAATTGTCCATGTCTAGCTTATTATATTCCATATGTCTATTAGTATGAGCAGATTTGGTCCATGTCTTTGTTTCTACATTTCAAATAAAAAATATGGTCCACATTCTACAGATTTGGTTATGTCTTTAAATTGAAATTTGGTCCACAGTCTATAAATTTGGTCCACGTTTTTACTCTAGCGTTCGAATCATCTTTGTCCATGTCTGTGTCCTTAAGTAAATCATAAATTTGTCCATGCCCGCTATATACAAAACAAATATGAAAAATGACCCATACCACATAATTGGAAAGAATGACCATGACCAATTATTTACTTGCTTACATTTGACAAACAAGTGAAAATAATGGCGTTTCACCAAAGAGAAGATGGAATATTATATTTATTCTCATAAAATACAAAAAGGAGCAAAGTGAGAAAAGGTTTTGGCTAAAGTGAGAGAAGATTTCGGTCATGGGTGTAATTGTTTTTTGACAGCAACGAAATAGTGAAAATGGGTATATGCGCAAGAAAACATAGAAGAGGCATATGACACAAATAGTTTTGAAAGGGGACACCACATATAATTATTTCTTAATATTATCAGTTTGTTGTGTTCAAATTATTTTTTTTATAGAGTTGAGTTTTAGGAAAAAATTAGTTTTTTTTAAAAAAGTTATACATTAGTATATCAACTTATATATATATATATATGTAAATTTAGATGATTATTAATTTATGATATTATTGCGACTATTTTTACATAGAAATTTTAATTTATTAAATTTAATCAAGTTTTACTTTGGTCCGATTTGGGATCATAATATTTTATTAATTTATAGTATTTATTAATTTATATAGTATAAATCTAGGGTGAATTCACTCAATAACACTTGATAATTAAAATATTAAGTATCCCACTATGAAAACTGTAAAATTAAATGTATTACAATGATTTACCTTTCTTTTTTTAGCCTTTACCTTAAATATTTATATGAAAATACGAAAGGAGGAACATATCATTTGATAATGTCAGAAAGAATATGAGATAGAGGAAGTGACGCTTCCGTTTTGGGTGAGTTGTGCATAACAATTTCGCATACATATGTTTAGCCAGATAAATTTAGAGAGAAAGACAATAAAATTATTTGAGATGCTTATACCAATAATCTAACAATACTATATTATAACACGAGAATGATATTGTTGTTGATATAACGAAAATTATATGCAATAACAAATGGGAGACTTTCAAAAATGCCATTTTTGACATGTCATTTTTCAAAACATTTTTTGTATGAGAAAAAATAGAGAGAGCTAGAAAGGGAGGGAGAAAGAGAGGAAGAGAGAGGGAGGGAGAGAGAGATAGAGAGAGAAGGAGAGAAAGAGAGGAAGAGAGAGATAGGTAGAGAGGGAGGGAGAGAGAGATAGGTAGAGAGGTATAGAGGGAGGGAGGGAAAGAGAGGGAGAGAGAGAGGTAGAGAAGGAGGGAAATGGCGAGAGAGAGGAAGGGAGAGTGTGAGGAAGATGAAAGATCATTTGAAATAAAGATTACGATTGGATTAAAGCATACCAAAAATTGATATTTGTTCACTTTAAGTGTTAAATCTATTTATGAACAAATAAGTTTTACTTTTAGTGATTTCAAAATCTGACAAATTTTATTATAACTAAAGATATATTTCATATATGGTTGCTGCAGACCCTATAATCTAGGAGTATTATGGCCTTTGTTTGATACAGTTCCCTACGATATCTTGCTTTTGCCAATTCGCAAATTTTTCACTTATGCACTGCTACTCACCCAAATTTTCCATAAATATATGAGGTTCTATTCAGTGTTTTGAAAACTGGATCGGACCGGACGGTCCGATCGGTTGGACCATGACTCGCTAGTAAAATTGGTCCGAGTTGAATTAAAACCCGAATTTATGTTAAACCCATTAAACCAGTCAAAAACCAAAAAACCAGTGACCGGGTCAATATTAAAACCCGATTCACTAACAATTTACATCTTTCTTTTTAAAATTTACTATTATTTTTCTTCTTTTCATAAAAGTATAAAATTAGAAGTATTAAACCAAAATTTACAGAGCATAAAAGTTTGTTTTTATTATATTTTTAAGATATTTCGATTATAATTTATAATCTAATATAAATGATGTTTGTAATTAATGTTTATAAATTACAAATAATATCAATAAATCATTTATATAGATGTATTACTAATATGTTTTATTTTATATCTTCTAATATGTTGCCAAAACAAAAAATTTAACTAACTTGAAAAAGATTACTTTAAAAGACGACGAGTATAATTAAATAAAATAAATTGATATTTTCTTTCTAAAAAAATATTAGTTTAATACTTTTTGTTGGAGGTGGATCCGAGATTCTATTTCGCTCCACAGAGACAATAAGCCAAATTCTAAGTTTCGAACTCAACAAATTTATCCAAGTCTCAATTCGGACGATTTCCATCTCGGAAGCGCGTTAAAACCTGAAGAAAGTCGGATGACACGTCGGCAAATAAAGAAATGGAAATTTTCCTATTCCGACATGGAAAATTTTCGAAAATATAGCAAGAATCTTCTAGATACAATCTTATCTAGAAATTTGTATATTTTCCTTTATAAATCTACTTTGTAACCGCCTTTATGTTCTATAAACAGAGGAGCAGATCCTCCAAAAAGGGGATAGGCTTTTTGGCACTACACATTTAGCAATATACTGTACTTGGCTACTGTCTTTCTCCACAATACACTATTTCGTTCTCCAAACCCTTACAAGAATTCTTGCCCAATCTTCCCTTTTTTGATCAGAATCATGGACTTAGCTCATTGTTCTAGACCCGGTTTGAACAGTTGGCACCGTCTGTGGGGAAGACATTGAAGGAATTCTTTACACAAGAACAAAGGAGTGCACGTGGAGCAAGGGATGGTTGAAGACGAAGTAACCGTTAGCTCACCCGAAAGGAGGAACCCTAACCTCCAAGAAAACGTTGATTCGGCTCTCGGATCGTCCTTGAACTCTGTTCAAACTCAAGAGGAGAATAGAGAAAATTCTCAGGAACTCGCTGCCCTCCCAGGTCCACCGCAAGGACTGCTTTCAATCGAGAATCTGGTGCGTAACATGATAGCACAATTTGAAGCTTCCAATCAAAGAAACTCGGAAAAATTCAACAGAATTGAGTCTCGTCTAAGCAAAAGTAGCCTCCCATATACATAAAACAACATACCAGACAGAGAAGTGTTAGCCAACGTCCAAAGAAATCTGTTTGGAACAATTCCGAGTCCACAACCAACCAACATGACTGGACCAAAACATATTACGACGCCAAACGCATCAGGACAACAAGTGCCGACTACAATGGACGGAGCAGTTGTATACAAGATGATGGAGGACATGCAGTCTCAGTTCCATCAAGCTACCAGCTCAGCACCAGAGATTGGGCGAATTTTGGCTCAAGCTCGAAACTCGCCCTTTGCATCAAGGCTAAAGAGAGTCTCGGTAAATCGGGGACCAAGAATAAGGTGCCCGACATACGATTGGACTACTGACCCAATCGAATTCATGAGTGCTTTCAACTTTCCAACCAAAGTGAATATTGTGCCTTTCACAATAGGACCGACCATTCCAATTCTAAGTGCAAACAGTTACAAGAGCTACTTGCCGAGAAATTCATCAAAGGAGAGTTGAACCTTTCAGAATAAGAAACTCAGAAGCTCAAGGCATAAAAGCGAAAAGAATCCAAGTTGCGAGAAGCAGCTTACAAAGCAGCAAACCAAGACAACAATACCAAGGAAAAACCAAAACGACAGAAACAAGATTGGAGACCAAAGAATCGGAATCCCCTAGAGTGGAGGTCAATATAATCATGAGAGGATTACAATTTTGCGATGACACTATAAGGTCAATTAAGAGGTACGAACGGAAGGTTGTAGCAGCAGTCAACCTTGATCTAATCCAGGAAAGCTGGACCAGTTGATTCGGAAGTCACATTCACCGCCAAAGATGTTGAAGGAGTAAGCTTCCCACATAACGACGTGCTAGTCGTTAAGTTACGAGTAGCCGACTGTGATATATCTCAGATCCTTATCTATACAGGTAGTTTGGTAGATCTAATCTTTAAAGAGACGTTGGATAAGATGGCTTTACCAGACGCACGACTTAAACCAGTGGAAAGAACGTTGACTGCATTCGATGGAAGCACGATAAATGTAATTGGGACTATCAAGGTAGCTGTCCGAGTTGCTGGAATTACCAGATAGATCAAGTTCTTGGTAGTAGATAAACCGCCAATTTACAATATGATACTTGGGACACCTTGGATCCATACAATAAAGGCAATTCCATCAAGTTATCATCAGTGTGTGAAAATCCCGACAAGCGAAAGAATTTACACTCTTTGAGGAGATCAAAAGATGTCTCGGACATGCTTCATCGCCGAGTTAAAGTTATAAAACAAATCTTGCATGATCACAACGACTGTTAAAAGCAAAGCATTGATGGAGCCTCCCGCTCCAAAAAAGCCAGACCAAACTAGCGTCGAGCTTGTCAACATTAATCTCACAGACCCGTCCAAATGCGTAAGCATTGGGTCAGTCTGAGTAAGCCAATCCAAGATAAGTTGATTCAACTTCTAGAACAAAAACGTGGCGACATTCGCATGAACGACTAAAGACATGCCCGAGATCAATCCGAAGATCGCAAACCATAGATTAAACATTGACCCAACCTACAAGCCCATCAAGCAAAAGCGAAGAAAGCTAGGGCCAGAAAGAATATAGGCTGTAATCGATGAAGTCAAAAAGCTAACCAAAGTCGGATCAATTGTCGAAGTCCAATACCCAGAATGGTTAGCTAACCCGGTTGTTGTTCCCAAGAAGAACAAGAAGTGGCGAGTATGCATGAGAATCAACAAGATGTTTGCCGATCAACTCGGGCAAACAATGGAAGTTTACATAGACGACATGCTTGTAAAGTCTCTCAAAGCTGAGGATCACGTTGGACATCTAGCATGATATTTTCAAACATTGAATGAATATCAGATGAAGCTCAATCTGGCAAAGTGCACTTTCGGAGTAACCTCGAGAGAATTTCTCGGTTACATAGTCACTCAAAGGGGGATTGAAGCAAACCCAAAGCAGATTAAAGCATTCCAAAAGTTACCTTCTCCAAAAAATAAAAGAGAAGTTCAAAGGCTAACTGGCCGAATAGCCGCTCTAAATCGGTTCATCTCACGCTAACTGATAAGTGTCTTTCATTTTACAACTTATTGCGGGGATAAAAAGAGTTCAAGTGGGACGAGAAGTGTGAGAATGTTTTTTTTGAGTTAAAAGAGTATTTTTCAACCTCGCCGATTCTTGTGAAACCCGAAGACGGATAATCTCTATACTTGTACATTGCGGTCTCGGCGTCCGCAGTGTGCGGCGTGCTAGTTCGAGACGACAGAGGAACTCAACATCCAATTTTCTACATAAGCAAATCTTTGGACGAAGCCGAAATAAAACCAGATATCCGACTACTGAGAAACTCACGTTGGCAGTGGTGACCTCGATAAGGAAGTTACGACCTTACTTCCAGTCTCACACTATCATTGTGTTAACCAATCACCCGATACGAACCATTCTACGTAGTCTGAACCAGTCCGGAAGACTAACTAAGTGTACCTTCGAATTAAGCGAGTACAATATTGAATTTAAAGGAAGAAAAAGTGCAAAATCTCAAGGATTGGCCGACTTGCTAATTGAACTGGCCCCTGACTTGGAACTCTTAAGATCAGACAACGATCTTCAGACTTGGAAAATCTACGTTGACGGATCATTGTCGCAGCATGGTTTGGGGATCGGAGTCTGAATTAAAAGTCCAACAGTGGAAATCCTAGAGCAATCATTCCGACTTGTGTTTCCAGCATCAAACAACAAAGTACAGTACGAGGCATTGATCGTAGGAATCAGGCTAGCCAAAGAGATCGGGGCAACCATAGTATAATGTTATTGTGACTCTCAACTGGTAGTCAACGAAGTGAATGGAGGATATGACACCAAAAACAACCGGATGGAAGCATACCTCAAATTTGTCAAGGATTTGACAAAGGATATAAAGTTCAAAGTAAACAAAATCTCCCCGTCTGAGAACACTTTAGTTGACGCTTTAGCAGCCCTTGCATACACAATAGACCCCATTCAAAGGAGGATAATACCAGTCAAAAGTATAGATCAACCAAGTATAAATTTTCTGAAAGGAGATGTAGAACTTGTCTTGGCAATATTTGAAGCTAGGGATGACTACGACACCGAGATGCCAGACATTAAACAGTCCAGCAAACAGAAGACTGACTTGCGAGACGAGATTCTTGCGTACATTATGGATGTAGAAGCGCCAGAGGACAGGTGGGCAGCCTGCCGACTTAAAGCCAAATGCACTTTGTATGCTCAAGTCGATGGAAAGTTGTATCGGCGAAGTACAAACAAGATCCTCCTCACTTGCATCAATGGTGACAAAATCAATGAAATCATTAAAAAGACGCATGATGGAGCTGGTGGAAATCACAACAGTGGAAGATGACTCATACATAAGATCTGAACTCTCAGATATTATTGGCCGACTATGGTGAAAGATTGTGCACAATGCAACCAAATGCGACAACTGTCAACAAATGGGTACATTATTCATGCCCCTACTGAATATCTAACCTCTGCAGCTATGCTATATCCATTTATACGGTGGGCGATGGACATAGTTAGACAATTGGCCTCATCACGACAAAAACGTTTTATGCTCATCATGACAGATTACTTCTCAAAATGGGTTGAAGCAGAGGCTTACTGGCACATCGAAGACGGAGACGTATTCAAGTTTGTATGGAAGAACATAATTTACTGACCTAGGTTATCCTACGAGATTGTAACCGACAATGGATGTCGATACATCTCGACAAAATTCACTAACTTTTGCTCTATATGGAACATCTGAGTAAAGAAATCCACTCCGCGTAACCCACAAAGAAACGGACAAGCCGAGGCAACAAACAAGCAGATGATAGAAGGAATAAAGAAAAGGCTCTCAGAAAAGAAAGGAAATTGGGCGTCTGAGTTGGATGGCGTGTTATGGTCACATCGAACAACACTAAGACACTCAACTAGAAGAACTCCTCTCTCTCTTTCTCACGGAATGGAGGCAATGGCTCCAGCGGAAGTCGTAGTACCAACCCTGAGTCGAAAGCATTTTCCCGAAGATGAAAACTCGAACAATGAAGCAATGAAAACCAGCATTGACAATTGGGAAAAAGAACGCGATGAGGCACTTCTCTGAGTATAAAATTACTAACAACAGGCTATAAAGTATTACAATAAGAAATTTCATGGAAGACACTTCATGGTAGGAGACTTGGTACTTCGGAAAGTATTTGAAAACACAGCAGAACTTAACGTAGGAAAACTCGGCGCTAACTGGGAAGGGCCGCTTATCATCTTTGAGATCACAAATCCAGGAGTCTACAAGATCACAATAATAGAAGGAGAGATGGTTCCTCGAAGCTGGAACTCCCTCAATTTGAAACGATACTACTATTAAAGATACGCTGACTCGGCAATCTGAATGTTTCACTTGACACATGCCTATTTAATTAATTATGTAATCAGAACTACATATTGGCTTGATCCTTGCAGGGTACATAGGTAGCCTTCAGGTGCAGCTATAACTAAATAAAATTTTTAAAAGTTCTCATCTCGGACCCAAAAAAAAAAAGTGTTACACCCTAACTCCCGAAAAAGACGAGATCAAATTCTCGCAAAACAGATTACAACTCTACACAGAATTTGCCGAGATCAAACTCTTGGCAAACATTCAAAAACTCAGTCTAAAAACCTCAACGGGTCGCAAAACCTCATTCAATATAACCGAGTCTTAAAACCTCGTCGAGTTTCAAACTCTCAGCGAGTTAATAAACTTGTTAACCTATTATATAAAATCTTTGGCAAGGTAGAGGTATCACTATTTAAGTCGAGTCTAAATCTTGCCGATTTCCTAAAATCTCGCTCATACTTAGCCTAGTCAGAAAACCTCGCACAATTAAGCCGAGTCTAAATCTCACCATGTCCTTAAAATCTCGCTCATTCCAAAGCCGAGTCTAAAATCTCGCAGAGTCCTTAACATCTCGCTCGAACGTGGCCGGGTCAAAATCCTCACACAATTGAAGCCGAGTCTAAATCTCGCCGAGTCCCTAAAATCTCGCTCATACTTAGTCGAGTCAAAAACCTCGCACAATTTAAGCCGAAGCAAAATTCTCGCCGAGTCAACATTTTACTTGAAAACAGAAAACTCACACAAAAATAAGACAAGTCAACCAAACTCTGCCTAAGCTAAAAAATCTTGATCATAGCTAATCGAGTCTTAAAACCTCATTGAATGAACTTTGGAGCTATTCAAAATAAAAGAGAATAGAGGAATATTATACATTAAAAAAAATAAGCAATGTTTTTACAAATTTCCCATAAAAGGGAATTAATATCTTTTTACAAAAAAAAAAAAAAAAAGGAGCAAGCAAAAACAAACACTTATTAAAGAGAAGAAAAAATTTAAGTGCTAGTCCCGGCCTGCTCTGCTTCGACATTTCCCTGCTCAATCAAGACTCCCTTGTTGGCAACTTTTAAAAAAAATAATATCTTTGTTTGAGCCATACCAGTCGAAACCCCGAATTGGAACATATACAAAACGAAATCCTTTACACTAACCTTTGGAAAATCCTCGGTTCTAGGCACAACTACCTCATTCGGATTCGACCTAAAAGCAAGCACTTCATTCCAAGCTAAATCAGCTTCCTCCAGATTGGGAGACTTGCAAAACTCGAAGGTCGGCATGAGCAAGTCTCCCAGATGAAGAACCTTGACTACCTCATTCTCGACAAGAGCCCTAGCAGAAGCAAGTCCAGAAGCCCCGAAGGAGATGATATCAGCATCAACCAGATTCTTCTTGCTTAGTATACTCTGAAGGAGTTGATCGAAGCCATACATTTGAGCGTAGCCTAAACGATTGGTCAAGTTTGCTTCAAGTAAATCAAAGCGGTCCGAAATCCTTTTGAGGCAATCAACCAAGGAACCTGAAAAAAAAAAAAAAACTCATCAACATTTTAAACATGTTAAAAATTGAAAATAGTTAACCTTACCTTTAAAGGAATTTATGCCGTCTTGAAGAGAGAAGATGACTGCCTTATGCTTCTCTATAGCCCGGAAAGCAGCGTCTCGGAGCTCAGTTATAGACCTTGAAGCATCCTTAAGAGTAGAAATCTCCTTCTCGTACCTCAAAGATTTTAAGCACTTCACCTCTAACTCGGATGTAACCAGCAAAGAAGATTGAGCCTCCGCTGCCTCTTGGCGAGATTTCCCTAGCTGCTCCGACATCTCATTTAACCGGCGGGAATTCTGAGCCTCGCAGCCATCACTTTCACCTTCCCCAAGAGAACCCGATTCATCTGGGCAATTATCTAAAAAAGGGAAAGAAGCCGAGATAAAAGTTAAAAACAAACCGAGTCAGATAAAACAAAAGCAGAGGAAGAAACTGAATACTAACCGAGTATATCGACTTTGCCATGACGATATACTCCTTCTGATTAACCATCTCAGACACGGGAAGACGAGCCTCTATCAAATCCCCAAGGAAGTGCATTAAGTTGGCCCTTTCCACCTCGCAATCCTTGACTGGCGCCGGTTTTTTGAAGGCGTAGTTGAAACTGAAGTCCTTAGAAGCTTCACTCCTCTTAAAAGAAGGAAATTCAGGAGGAGGGAGAGGCTCCTTGCATTTATTGGTTGCATTCTGAGCAACCTCAAGAGCACCAGCACGACCTAGCATCACCAAACAACATCTAATCACCTCATCGCCTAAACGCTTAGCAAATAGGATTTTTTGAGAGATATTACCTTTAGCAGCAGGATCAACTGCCGACTTCTTCTTCTCGGGCTTCTTCCTCAGATCCGAGGAACCAGATGGAGACTCTGGGGATTCTAGATCCCGAACCTTGACAAGGGTTTTCATCTTCTTCTTTTTGGAAGATGGGGAACCTATGGAACCTTTATTGATCTTTTCGGGAAGATCAGCCTCGGACTCAGGGGCCAGAATTTCAACTTCTTGAGACTCCAAGACTATAACTGGAGTCTTAGATATGGTAGCAGGCTGCATCTCGGCAGCCGAGTCCTCTTCAGGAACAAAATTAGTGGGTTGGAGAGTACCGGCTCTAGCAGGGGAAGTCGGGACATCTCCGAAAATGACGTCTAGGCCACCAAAAACGTTAGGCATGGTGAAGTCGTCAACCCCCATGTAAGCTTGTAGAACTCTTGAGAAAAGGAATAACAGTCAGATATCAATTCAAGACCACAAATGCCAATTCCGTGAATAAAGAAAAACATAAAACTTGAACTTACCCCTTTGACATCGAGAAGTAGTCTTCTTGAGAAAATCATTGGGCAAGAACTTCCAGTTAAGCCGAGGAACGCTGAAGAGCTTGTTTAACAACTCCTGGTGCTTGGGAAGGCGAGGATGAACAGTGGCTTAACTGCAAAACAAAGAAAGTAAACATGAACATCCGAAGAAAAGTAGAGACAAAACATCGGCATTCCTAGAAATCTACCAGGTGTTCTGGTCCAGGAGGTACGAAATTCCAAAGGTCTTTGCGGATGAAAGACGTCCCCGGGACGAACAAAGAAATACTGAGTCTTCCAATCAGTACCTTTAGAACTCGGCTCATCAAAGAATCATAGGCCAGTTTTGGCCTTGGCAAAGAACGTCCCTTTCGAGGCCTTGACTTCACAAAAATTGGTCATGTCCTCAAAAAACTGAGTCAAAATATCAATGCCCACCTCACATCTAGGGATTAAAACCCCCACAATGTTTGCAACGCCAAACTGAGTCATCGTAATCCTCCGAGCATAAGAGTACCTAGGGAGGAGATCCGGGATTGGAAACCACATTTTGGATTCCGTGAACCACCAGTCATAGATGGCAACATATCCATCTGGGGGAGTCCAAGGTTGGGCATTAGAGTCTGGAAGTTTAATGTCAATACCTTCCATCTCAGGACATGCAGCGTAGAGTTTTTCATGTTTCTTGGAATTGATAAGCGATGGCTCGACATCGAGTTCGTCATACCAATCACCTAAATCGCTAAGTGGACTATTAGAGAAATACATATCTACATAGTCGTGGGTCCTACTACTAATAGAGGTCGAAGAAGAACCGGAACTGGAATCAGAATCCTCAGAACTAGATTCAGATCTATCTCTCTCCATGACAATGAATTATAAAAAGCACAATAACTCGGAAATTAAAATTAGAGAGAGAAAGAAGAGAGAGAAGTTACCTCATTAATCTCGGATGAAGGTAAAAAGTAAAGAAACTAAAGCGGTATTTATAGAAAAGAAGCAAAAAACGAATCGGCGCGAAATGATGACTTACAAAAATCGAGGGAACTGCCTCAAATAACCCAATAGTAAAGCGACACGTGGACCGAAGATTCTAGAAACGGAGAACTTCCCGACTTGGAAACTCGGCAATATTTCCGAGTTTGGGTGGGACAATTGTTGGAGGTGGATCCGAGATCCTATTTCGGTCCACAGAGAAATGGGCCAAATTCTAAGTTTCGAACTCGGCAAATTTATTGAAGTCTCAACTCGGACGATTTACATCTCGGAAGCACGTTAAAACCTAAAGAAAGTCGGATGACACGTCGGCAAATAAAGAAATGGAAATTTTCGTATTCCGACATGGAAAATTTTCGAAAATATAGCAAGAATCTTCTAGATACGATCTTATTTAGGAATTTGTATATTTTCTTTTATCAAATCTATTTTGTAACCACCTCTATGTTCTATAAATAGAGGAGTATATCCTCCAAAAAGGGGATCGGCTTTTTGGCACTACACGTTAAGTAATATACTGTATTCGGCTACTGTTTTTCTCCACAATACACTCTTTCGTTCTCCAAAGCCTTACAAGAATCCTTGCCCAATCTTCCCTCTTTTGATCAGAATCATAGACTTATCTCCTTGTGCTAGACCCTGTTCGAACACTTTTGTAAAATATTTTTTATTATTTCTCTTATCAAATTTGCTTACTTATTTATTATCTGAAAAATTTCAAATGTGTTATATTATCTTTGTAGAATATCATATAATTCATCTTGTCATATTATTTTAAATTATGTCTTATATATATATATGTATATATATATATATAGATATAGAATAAAATATAAAAATCCGGTTTGATCTGTTAAATTAGTCCGACCAACTATCCTCTAATATTGCTGAGTCGGTGTCCAATCCAATTTTCAAAATATTGGTTCTAGTATTGTAGATAGAAGATATTCTTAATACTTTGGTTTGACAGAAAAAATGGCATCGATAGGCCAAAATAAAAATTTTGGCGCAAAAGAGACCAGCCATTACATTTTTAGGATTAAGGCCCAAAATTCTGCTTACAACCAAAAGAGAATGGGCTTAGATAATTACTTTGAAACGTACTTGATTACATGGGACCTGCCTACCCAACACACATACTTTGACGTTGCACTAACTAGACCTTCTTATGCCATGCAATTAGTTTCACTAGTGATTATAGTGGGCTAGGCCCGTAATTATATTATACTCCTTCCATTTCATTTTAGTTATCATTGTACACATATTAAGAAAATAATTAAATGTTCTATTATGATCTTATTTAACTATTAGAATTCTAAACCATTTAATATTTTATTTATTTAATTAGGAGCAACTGAGATAATTTTGTATTAACAATTACACTGGAAAACGAAAATAACAACTAAAATGAAACGGAGAGAATATTCTTTATAAGTGAAATACAGTTGTATGTTAACTTTTTTGGGGTTAAAATACAGTTATATGTATAATTTATTGGTTATATAATTTTTAAAGACTTTAAATCTTAAAGAGTCTATTGTTATTCAATCTTGAATTTCCAAAACTCTAAAGTCATTTGTTATTGATTTTGGTATTCTTAAAATCTATTAAACAATCATTAAAAATCTTGTGTTATTAAATTGAAGATTCTTAAAAATCAAAGAAAGTTGTGTGTTATTCAAATAAAATGAATTTAAGTGACTTTATAGGTATATAAGAGTTTAGTATTATTGGTTTATAATAGTGAAACAGTTTTGTTCATAGAAATACTCTTTACAAATCAGAGGTCTTACCTCATAAATCAGAAAAAAGTTAGCAAAAATAAAAACATTTTCAAAGAAAACCTAAAACCGGAGAACGGGGTGTCATCAAGGATCCTTTCACTTTCTGATTTTCTCCAGCTTGTGTTCATTCGTTTTAACTCCTCTACTCTACACGACAGGCACTTAGCAACTCTTCTAAGGAACAAGATAATGGCTTTTAATAATTCACGCAAGATTTTAAAACCTCAAGCATCGATCGCAGACGAAGTTACCAGTGTGATGACCGATTTTAGACTGTAGTGGGGTCAGATAATGGTAAATAAAGTCAAGTGGAGGAGCCTATTCCGTTTCAAATTTTATGTTTATTGTAAGAGGACTTTTTGTTTTCATCTAAGGATTATTTGAGCCAAGTAAGTTGTGTCCAATAAGATATCAAAGTATTCTCTTTTAATTGTGTTAGCTAGTCTTCTCCGATCAACATATACATCTCAACAAGATCATGCAATATATCTAAATGAGAGAAGTGGTGGAAGAATCCAAAGAATGTGGAGTCTTATGAGTTTAGGGCGAACGAACTAAAAATATACGTAACACCAGATCAAAAGATATTGAAAGCACACGAACAAACACTATTATTGTGTAACAAGCACTGTCATAAAAACAAAGAAACCAACAATAGTCTCACCTCCTCATGCAAAGCTATATCCAAAAGAAAAAGTCATCTCTAAATTCAGTTTCCTCCAGCATTCAACCACATATTGGCAGCTATGGTATCTCTCCAATTGTTAGCGAATTCCTTTTGTTGGGATTCGAGAGATTCCACCTCACCATTTTCTTCATAGTTGTTTTCTTCATTAAATCCAATACCCTCTTCAATGCTTGTTTCAGGAGGAAACTCATCTGATCGGCATTCCTTACGAAGAAAATTATGTAATGCAGCACAAGCAAGCACTACTTCCGCTTGAGTTTTAAAAGAATATGGTGGTGCAGATTTGAAAATTAGAAAACGAGATTTGAAAATACCAATGATTCTTTCAATGACATTCCTTAAGGAGGCATGCCGAAGATTGTTTAACTCATTCTGAGTTTTTTGGGTCGCGGTCTTGACCTCTAAAATCTTGGAGATGATATCGAGTACTTCGAAATAGAGCTAAAAACTTACTGCGATTTGTAAATCCATAATCAACTAGATAAAATTTTCCTGTAAAACAACCAATATACATATAAAATAAACATATAAAGAAACAAACAAATAGCAAAGATTTTGTTTCTATCGACATTACAATAACTTATAGATGTGTATTAAAAGTACCTTCTGGAACTTGTAATCTGTTAGCGTTTCTTGTTAAAGCATCATTAAGTACTTTTGAACCATGTGCTGAACCTTCCCATTCACTAAGAACATACATAAATTGTAGATCAAAGTTGCAAGCAGTTAGGACATTTTGTGATATAAACCTTTACGATTATGATAATTAGGCGCATCACATGTTGGGACCATAGCAAAAATGTGTGTTCCATCAATTCCTCCGATGCAATCCTATATATAATCTATATACGCTAATCTCTTAATAGATAATGAATTTAGAGAAAAGTTACCTTAAAATAAGGGTAAAAGCTTGTACTCTCTCTTATCTTCATAGGTACTTTATCTTCAGGTTTAGCTATCAAACTTGGCGCAAGGAAAATTAATGCTTCAAGTGCCTTATAAAAATTAATATTTGTAGAGTAACTCGATTGTTTAAATGTGTCCATTATGTAGCAATATCTTGAATTTTGACCAACTGTGAGTAAAAATGTAGCCAAGATTTCTTCGACGCATATATGCAATATATCTCTTAGCCATGTCTTTTTTCTTATAAATTCACATAACTTATGAAATACATCTGTATTCATACGATATAATTGGCAAAAATGTTCAGAATTGAGTGAAAGAACATCTTAAATATAGTTATACCCAACAACTCGACGAATAGGACGTTCAATAAAAGTACTTGTTGCAATATTTTTTAATAGTAATAGCATCACGTCCATGTCTGACTCATCATCTTCAGTTTCAATATCGTCTCGCCCACATAGTTCATCTCTTTCAAGAATGTCATCCATGTCAAATTCCTGCAAAAAAAGAAATATTGGTTTAATAATAATGAAAATTCAAATAATATTAGGTAGCTGTAAAAGTTGACCAACGATTACTTTACATACACATAAACACATCCACTATTCACTTATACGTTGAATCATTATGTGCATTGTAGAGTACTAATATTAAAAGAAAATATAGATATAAAGATGATCATCTTTCTACCATTGTTGTTGACGTTGACGAAAGAATAACTAAAAATAAGAAGATATTATTCATAAAGCATAGAGATTATGTAAATTATGATAAGCAAAAACCATAAAATAAGATAGTTAAAGAATTACGATAAAGAAAAATCAAAACCGTAGAATGATTATTACGAAAAGATAACAAAAAAACAATCTCAAAACATGAAATCATTCAATGTCAAAGTTACTCTTGATCCAACCATTTCTTTCTTCTGTTTACATATCTATGAAGACATCCTTCATTCCTAATGAATGAATCATGGTAAATCGTAGCGAATACGATCATTTCACTGAGTAATCTCTTTCATTGCAACCCAAACTTTGCTTTTTTTCTTTTCAGCTTCTCTTTTCTCAATTTTCTGCTTCAGTTTTTCTTCTTTTTTTAGCTTTTTTTTTCTAGTATTTCTTCTCTTTGTTGTATCACATCAAGGATTTTGTTACTGATCTTGATCATTGAATCATGGTGATCACTCTTCATTTCATCAGAATTATTGCATCCTCCAGTTTTGGTTCTTTTCCAGAACAACTCTTTGTTGTAAAATCTAAAGTGGATGGTGTACCATATTCTCCTGATGATGGGTATTGAGAGGATAGTTCATAAACCTCTTCAGTGTTTTCAAACTGATCCACCGTTTCTTCTATTTGAATCTTTTTACCAATTGTATTCCTAAGAGGGCATGTATTATCACTCATTCCAACAGAAAAACTACCTCTTGCTACTGCACATCCAAATATGATTTGAAGGTCTTCAAAATGGTCAATTGGTTCATGTTGCATATATTTATGATTTGGATGTGCCTGTTAAATATTAATAATAAAAAATTTAGTAATAACAGAGATGGTTAAAAATCATCTCAATTTATAAATACAGATAAAATAATTAATACGTTTAGGTAATCTTTCCACACTTCATCAAGAACCGTAAATGTTTCTGTTTCAGGATCTCATCCAAATCCAAAACTAAAACGTTGCAAATCCATGTAACTTTGATATAAAGTTTTCAGAAACTTCAATCTCTCAGATAATGTTTATGATTTTTGTTGCATCCAAGATGTTGATTGAGAACATGTAATATTTTATCCTCTACTGTTAGCTTGTTGATAATTTCATTAGAATCACACCAATTTTTTCTGATTCCTTTCACAAGTGACTCAATCAACACTTTGATTCATCTGGGTATATTGACCTTTTCCCTTACCATGTTGTGTATCTCCCATCATACAATGCTTTCAAACTTATACGAAATCAGAAAAATTGAATAACAATACCAAACAATATAGAGACGAGGCCAGGCCAATATGTAAAAAGAACACAATAAACAATTAAAAAAATGTATACATCTCAATACTGTGATCAGAACAAACAGACAAAAAGGCACTACCAAGACACACCACACGTATTGAACTTAAAAATTAATTGAGATAATAATGGAGGAAAAAAATGTATGTTATAAGTACCTCTATTGTGAAGCTTTTGTTGATACTGAGATATGGTTCAAAGCATATAAGCAATCTTATATAGAGAAGAAAACACGTATCATTCACAAAAAAATAAAGGAAATATAATATTAAAGTAATAACTAAAATTACAATATTCCAAAACTATTTATACGAAGTTACTAAAAGTCTACAAAACTATATATCGAGAGCTTGACATAATCACCGAGAATCTAACAGAATCATTGATAAAATATTGTAGGAATCACCTAAAGTTATGAGATTCTATAATTGTCAGATATTTAAAATCAATATAAATCTTAATTGGATAAGGCTCCCATAAAGTATTGCGTTATGAAAAATAGCGGTGGACTTAAAAAAAAAAAATCAACAAATGGTTCTTTCTTTCTAGAGCGACTATTTTCTCTCTTCATCTATTTCTTTTTATGAATATTGTCATCGACTCTTATCGTCGGTAGTTACTTCAGGGCTAACGTTAATTTCTATTTCCATGTTCATGTCTTTGGTTTTTGTATTCGGACTGGAGTTTGTTATACATTTTCAAATGTAAGATAACATTAATTAACAAATACATGAAATCAACCTTGGCTTTAAAGAGGCATCAATCAAAATCTCCGATGCTCTGTATACAGAAGCGAGTATTGTTGATCACTACATTCTTCTCATTAAAGCTGTTAACCCACATAAAGATTTTGCGTGCAATGCTTAACACTCTTCATCACCTTTGGAATGTTGGAAGTGATCTCTATGGAAGGATTATTGAGAATCGGCAGTTACAGTTTCTCTTTCGCTTGGAAGGGGTCCTTGATGCAATTATTCACAGAGGCCCATGGTCATTCAATGACTAGATGTGTGTGATGGAGAAACTGGTATCAACACACGTTGGGTACATATAAAGGGTATTACAATAAAGTATTCAACTAATAAGATGGTCACTCACATTGGTTGTTACCTGGGGCATTTTATTGAAACCGATTTCGAAAGTGACAGAGCGGTGCTTGTAGAATTTGTCAAGGTTCATCTCATGTGGCATGTGACAAATCTACTACGCTTGTAACATGTGTTTAAATTTAGGAAATAACACAAATTCTTAAATTCATATATGAAAAACTTTGAAACTTCTGCAATGGCTGTGGCCTTTTGTCTTATGATCTTCCAACCTATTCAATTCATTCTGATGCTGATGATAACAATGATGACCATGATGATATGGAAGAGATAACTAGTCATGATGACGACGGTAACAACCCTGATGGAGTGGATGGACCTGATTCCACGCCGGATGCCTCTGCAATGGATGACTCTACATATGCAAGTTCTTCAAATATCAAGAAGCGAAAGGATGGCGATGGTAACTATGATCACCAACACCAACCAGTTACACAAATACTTTGCTCTGATATGGTTCAGACGCGTGACTTTGAAGATGATGTTGAATGTACCACTAAGTAGTTTTGAAGACAACGCAATCAGATAAATGTTTGCAATTTGTATGGATCCCTTTTGTTCTCGGTGAATGTTCTACTTCTGGTACAACTACTCTCATCAAAAATGGTATGGATGCAAACACTGAGGGTACAGTGCGCCAAAAGGCATCGGAGTCAGGATGAATTTATCTTTTTAGAACTGTCGAGGATTGAAAGGGTCCCTGACAATTCGATGCCTAAAGGGTATCAAGGCTAAATTTACCCCTAATGTGCTCTTTCTCATAGAAACAAAGAATAAGGATGATGTTGTACGAGATGTAGCAGCGCAGTTAGTATATGATTACGTTAGGTGTGTAACCCCTTTCGGGATTGGTGGAGGATTAGCCTTACTATGGAATAAAAGTGTTTCAATTGTATTTCAATCACTTAATGCTAGATTTGTCAATTGTAAAGTGATTTATAAAATTCTTTCTAGTTTTTCCTGTGTTTATGGACATCCAATCCAAAGATATCGTCATTGCTTATGGGAAAAGCTAGAAATAATTTCAAACAATAGACAAGGACCTTGACTTTTAGTAGGAGACTTTAATGAGATTGTGAATTCCTTTGAGAAGTGTGGAGGTTATCGTAGACCAGAGTTAAGTTTTTAAGACTTTAGAAATATAATTAGGCATTGCAACATAATTGTTTTGCCACATCGAGGGAATGAGTTCAGTTGGGTAGGGAGACAAGGAAAATACACAACCAAATGCCACTTAGATAGAGCCTTTGATAACACATATTAGATCAACCAATTCCCCTCATCTTAGATTGAGTATTTGCCTATAGCTGGATCAGATCACATGCCACTTATCAGCAAAATATGATACACACAAGATAGAGGAAAAAAGCTATTCTCGTTTTGATACTCGACTGTGTAAACATTATGATGTTTTTGATCTGGTTTCTACTACTTGAAATGGTACTGCCCCTGAACACGATCTACCAGTTTGGGATAAATTGCATAATTATCGAAAGACACTTTCTCACTGGAAGCATACCCATAAGACAAACTCAGTCTTACGAATCAAGGATCTAACATAAGCTATTGGCACTGTGACCACATATGCTAATGTTACACAAACACAATTATATAATCTCTACAAGGAATTGGCAACTGCACATTCTAATAAGAAAACTTACTGGCGACAAAAAAGTAGAGTGGAGTGGTTATATAAAGTTGATCGCAACACACAATATTTTCAGGATGTGACAAAGAATAGAGTGACAAGGAATAAACTAACAAGGATTATGAATAGTGGTAACTTGCTGTATGGAAACCAAGCCATTGCCACCGAAGCAAAACACTATTTTTTCAAATCAATTTTCGATCTCAAATCCAGTTTACATTGATAACATGGTTAACAAGTTAAAGACAGTTTTGACTAAACAGATGAATGACATTATGATAGCGGTTGTTATAGATGAAAATCATAAATGCTATGTTTGACATTGGCCCAATGAAAGCCCCATGATCCGATGGTTTTACTGTCGGTTTCTAGTGTTATTACTGGTCAATTGTGGGGCCAGTAATCAGCTCTGAAGTCCATGAGTTTTTCCGAATGGGTCATATTGTAAGAGACTGGATGTAGCGCCTCGATCATCGCCATAATGCGTTCCACGTCCTCTCCGGGCCCGTGAGCCCACCTTACCGGCCCGACCGTCGGTACGCTACGTCCGGGAGGCTTTAAAGACTTGTTTACTGACCCTATAAATCACCACATGATCTTTCCCCGTGTTTTGTCCTCACTCACACGGTTCCAGGAATCACTTTGATAACAAGGTTTTTGCCACCTAGTTATTCAAATCCCTGTAGCATAAAGGGTTATCGAACCAAATGGGTGTGAAGTTAACACTCAGAATGTGATAAACTATTCTAATTCAAGCCAAATAGATGCGATGATATCTAACAACCTAAAACAGAGAAGTAAGATGCAAATGATAAGAAACATAAATTAAGGCAAAGCATAAATAGAACAACAAAATCTAAAGAGTAATGATAGCAAAACAAATAACAAAAACAATGATGAAGAAGGGTTCATGAGGAGTTAGGATAATCAATCTAAGCAAACACATGGGCCAATCACTTCTCCAACAACATAGTGAGCTGATCTCTAAGCCAAGAAACATAAGCAATTCAGAATCATTCTCATGAAGACTAAACCTCTCCTTTTTGCTGCAACCAAATCCATTCTCATGGTGATCCACAATAAAGGAGGCATGAAAAACAGTCTATTAAGCCTAACTTACTCCATAAACAACTAATCTCTTAGGTAAAAGAAGTAAATTCCAATCCTAGGTTCTATCAAGCATTAACACAAACACCTTGTGGGCAGGAATGCATAAGATCAGATTTCAAATGGCCAGAATGAAATAAGCATGAAGCACACCTA
Organism: Lepidium africanum; assembly: GCA_900406405.1. NCBI lineage: Eukaryota > Viridiplantae > Streptophyta > Magnoliopsida > Brassicales > Brassicaceae > Lepidium > Lepidium africanum. The sequence goes on from OVAX01000516.1 coordinate 35,053, forward strand.
GATTAGAGAGATTTAAACATGAAAGAGCTTGAACAAGTGATAAAACCCCTAGATCTACAAAGATCTAGCCCATCTCCTCAATCACCCTAATGGATCTACTTAGATATTGTCACCAAGAACACAAACCCAGAATTTAAAAACAAGCATATAATCTTAAAGAGCAAAGAAAGATAAGAAAATGATATAAAAATCGAAGCTAAATACTTAAAATTAAACCGTAGATCTGATTACAAAAGTAGAGAGAGTTTTGTGGTATTTTTCTCAAGAACAAAGAGGCAAAAACGTGGATTGTGTTTTTGTGGGTCTAAGAGTGGTATTTATAGCCCATATACAAACCCTAAAAAAGTCAACACGGGAAAAATCAACAAAATGGAGTCAGAAATTCTTGACTCAGCCTGTGCAGCGAGTGGTGAGGGTGAGTGGCAATTTTTCCAACATAAATTCTTGACTCAGCCTGCACAGCGAGTGGTGAGGGTGAGTGGCAATTTTCCTAGCATAAATTCTTGACTCATCCTGCGCAACGAGTGGTGAGGGTGAGTGGTAATTTTCCCAGCATAAGTTCTTGACTTAGCCTATTGGAGAGTGGTGAAGCCGAGTTGCACTAAATCTGGCACAATTCTGCTCCAAAGTTGTGTTTCATCCTCAAGTCCAAGTCTATGATGCTTCTCATGTCCACTATGCTCGAAAATGATCCAAATAGCTCCAAAAGTACCTAAACAAATCCATATGCAACATGTATGCAATATGAACCTAAAAGGGACTTTAGAATGATGATAATGCTATGAATATGGATGCAAAGGTGCTAAAATGCAGACATATCACACTTCCCGAAAGGTCACCCATCATTTGACTACTCCAGCTCAAGCACGCTTAACCTTGGAGTTCTCTCTAGACAAGTGATAGAAAAGATAAATGCACTTTGGTGACATAGGTGGCCAAATCAATTCTTTTAAACCTCTCCGCATATTTTCCCGAAATTGGGGTGTTACACTAGAACCGCACAAATTTGTGTTTGATACCAGAAATGTGGGAATCTAAATACAATGGTTGGGTTCCAATCGATTAGTCTATGTAATATTGTTTACAATATTATTTATAAGATTTTGGTGAAACGATTAAACTGATTCTACCTTATGTGGTTATGGAAAACCAAGTAGCTTTTATCACTTGTCGTCAGAGAATCGATAATGTGCTTATAGCACATGAATTATTTCATGCACTTAAGGTGAAGAAACAATGTTTGACATCATATATGACTGTGAGATAGATGTTAGTAAAGCCTACGATCTGTTGGAGTGGGATTTCCTAGAAAAGTATTTGCATCAAAAAGGATTTCACACTAGTTGGATCTGATATATAATATCTTATCTACGTTCAGTAACTTTCTCAATCCTTATCAATGGGACTCCGTATGGACGGTTTGCACTATCACGTGGCCTTCATCAGGGTGATCCTCTTTCACATTATCTTTTCTATTTATGTTTTATGTTCTGAGTATTATGGTGGAGGAAGCGCAACAAAACGGTGATGTCAAAGGGATTTAAATAACTCGTGGCGGTAAGTACCTTAATTTACCAGAGCAGTTTAACCATTGGAAAATAGCAATGTTCCACTATATAAAGAAGTCGGTGTCATCAGAGCTCACTGGATTGAAAACTAGATATCTCTCTACAATGGCCTAATCAAAAATGTCGCATATGCGATGCCTATTTATTCTATGAACTGCATTAAACTTTAATTGGAGCTAAGTAAGTCCATAGATACATTCAGTCAATATTGGTGGGGCATTACTTCAACTTCACTATAAACACATTGGGTGGCATGGCAGGAAATTTCAGCATCAAAAGCTTTTGGTGGTTTGGGTATTTGAAAGCTCAATACTTTAACCAAACTTTACTAACGAAGCAGGTCTGGAACTTAGTTCAACTACCACAAAGTTTACTATATCGAGTGATAAAAGGACAATATTTCATCAATACTATTGTTTTAATTGGTGGACAAGGTACGCAACCTTCATACAGATGGCGTTCCCTTTGCTATGCTCACAAATTGCTTTTACAAGGATTACAATATCTAGTTGGAACAAGAGCTAAGGTACGACTCGGCTTTGATCCCTAGTTGAGAACTCAACCACCTCGAGCGTCAGGTCTACTCCCACCATATAAATCAGATTTGCTAGTTTATGCTTTGATTGACCCGCATACACATCAATGGGGTGTTCAAGTTATCCAATAATTGATAACTACACCATATCATCATTACTTTGGAAATAATTTCTTCTCTCTTAACCTACAGAGGATTCACTTCAATGGAGCCTAAATCCGAATGGCATATACATGGTGAAGACATGATATCAATCAACACCTAACACATTACTTCATCTCTCTGATAGTCAAACACCTTTGAAGACACATCCATAATTTGTTTTCCAGCTTTTGAAATTGAATATTGCGCCTAAACTCAGACAATTTTTATGGTGGATTGGCTCAAACGCTTTGGCAGTGGGAGAAAATATGTGCACTTATAACATTAATACACCTTATGGTTGCATTCGTTGTTGTAATGATCTTGACATTAGATCATGTTTTCTTCACCTGTTCTTTTGCGATGTTTGTTGGGCACATTACAAGCTTCCCTACACATTTACTCTTTTGTTAGTAAACATGATCACAGAGATGGAATACATGTCCCTTCCAACGCAGGAATGCTACCTTCTGTTTTGACTCTTATAGAGACTTTTGAAAGGATGAAACTCATTGCTTTTTACTCATACAATGTGTGACACTGTTACGATTCATGATCAAGAAATATCGGATACACGTGAATAGTTAGATGCATATAATTCTCAAGATTGTAGTACTGATTCTTATGTTGTAAATTCCTTCTCGCATGGATTGATCAAACCATAGTCATGTGAGATAAAATATAATGATGATGCTCCTATATTCATGGTGAACACACTCCGGATTGGGATTGCTAGTTCGTGATTAAAATGGGCGTGTTCTTGCTGGGGGAATGGATAAATTGAAGGTCGTTGAAGTGTTGATGAATTGGAACTTTCAGCCTTACTTTGGTCAATACAATCCCTCTGGGATTTGGGATACATTAACGTTATCTTTGAAGGTGACAAGTTAATGTGATCTGACAACTTAATAGTGGAGAAAAGAATTTCAAGCTGCAGTTTTGTATTAAGGCACTTCAAGAATGGCAATGATTATTCACAAAGATGTATTTCCTGTATAAGCCTTAAGAAGGGAATGTCTGTGCAGATGTGCTCTCCAAACGAATTGTCTCTGAGAGCATACAAGATTGGCTTATACTTGTCCTTAGCCCTAGGCATTCAGGTTTTGGTTTCGGGTTCGGGTAAAACCCATCGGGTTTTGGGTTTTTGGGTTTACGATTTTATTACCCATTTAAGACCCGTTATTATTTGGGTCAGATTCGGTTTGGGTTTGGATAATACTCATCGGTGTCGAGTAATATCCACAATTTTTTAAAATAATTAAAAAATATTCTAAAACCAAAAAAAATCTAAATATACCAAAAAAGTACCCAAAAAATCCAAAAAAACCTGAAAAACATATATTTGTAAACTATCAGTTAAAAAGAAAAAATAATTATCCAAAATATATTAAAATACCTTAAAAATACTAAAATACCTTAAAAATATCTTAATATTCAAAAATACTTAAATTTATACATGTATTCAGGTAATCAGGTACCCATTCATGTATCAGTTTGAGTTTAGGTATTACCCTGTACCCACGGGTCCAAACAAAAGGGACCCAATGGGATATTTTCGGTTCGGAAACTACCCGATACCCAAATTTCGGGTTGGTTTTGATTCGGGTTGGGTTTTATGCCCAAGGCTACTTGTCCTGATTTATTAAAACGTTATGTAATATTGGATGTTGAGTAATAAAATTATTTGATTGACGAAAAAAACATATAGACATATAATACATGTACAACTAATATATGAAAACATTATAATTTGAAGACACAATACCAGAAAGAAATTAACTATTTGAAATTGTGGACTTGTTAGTTTTCTGAGTTGTATTTTGTTTTATAACCTTGAGTTTCAATTCAAGATTCAATTACTATGGAACATAGTTAAAGATAAAGAACCCCAATGTATGAAAAATAGCTTAAGATAAAGAAAAAAAAATTAATAGACTAATGGATGAAACAAAAAGTGAGAAGGACAAGCTTAGATAATGAACCACCAAAACTAAAAAATATTGTATCGACAAAGCAAAAGGAATATGAAACTGCTAACTTTATTGACGGATACTCTTACAAAATGAGACTAAGGAACCTCTTTTCATCATGTTTTGTGCCATCATATTGATATTATATAAGAGATGAAACTGTTGTTAGTTTGTTATAATAAAATGGGAGAGGAAACAGCTTCGGACCAAGTATTCTAAAACATTCACCGGTGATATCATTTTTGCCACCATGTATAGAACTCGTAGGACAAATACCTTTTTATTATTACCCCCACATTTTTCTGAGTTAACATTGCTTCGTTAATATCATCGCCCTACAACATATTACAAAAACCACAAGTCAATCAGAAAAAATCTAGCAAGTAACATCCCATATATTTATACTCTTCAATCAGAGGAAAAGTATATCAACTCAATACTAATTAAAACCGAAAGATCTATGAAGAATACTATGTTAATCACCCTACCTTTCTTCCTGGTATGAATATGAACTCAAACATATGAATCTAACTGTTATTTCACTTACATCATGTTAAGACTTAATTAATAACCAATCTAAGAACTAAGATCTCTATTAATAGAAAACTAAACGAAATTAGAGAAAAACTTCCAAATAGAAAATTTTCTTCACTCCAATGCTTTTGTCTGATGATAATTAAGTGAAGAAAAGACATAAAACATCATGAAAGATAACTCTCCCACCGAGAGCTTCCCCCTAAGACAACTATAATTCCTAACTATAAGGAAAATTAAACAAAAGGCATAAGTTTCTTCCTTACAACTTTATTCAACACTTTTGCAAAAAGCACAAGTTAATTCTTCATATTCCAAATATTTCCATCAAATAGCAAAAACTCGATGAACCAAAAGTTCTTTGGTTTTTCCCATGTCAACTCCACAAAATCAGAAATCTTATCATCATTCAATCCCTACATGATAACAAAAGTCACCTGTAAAGAACAAGGATGATATGCAAAAACTTTAGAGCATAAGATATTGTTCAGCTGCACTCAAACAAAAATGAGGAAAAAATAATCTGTATACCTACACGAGATTGTAACCAAAGTCAATAATGTATATTCCACTCACACTACTCGTTTAGTGTTCTCCAAACTGGTATTATCACATGTTCCTAAAAAAAAATTTCATCGATTTTGAATTAGCTAATTTAACAATTAATAGAACTCCACGTCAAATTTTAGAAGTGAAAGAGGCATAGATCGTAACATGAGTTTTAAGAACAGCCACAAAGGCAATTAACGTCGTTCAATAAACCAAAACTCTATCACATTTACTCCATCTTCCTCCACATAATCTCTTCCCTCTTCTCGTACCTTTTGGCTTCTCTTCACGCTTATCCTTCTCCGCTGTTTTGTAATCTACCGCTTCATGTCTTATCTTTCTTACCTTTCAAAGTAGAATTCAGTTGCACAAATATTGTGTTTCACGTATGCCACTTTGTGTACTTCTTCAACATGAAATTGAGACCAGTGTCCTTGCAACTTTCATTTTCTTTTCCTGAAACCAAATTGCATGGTGAACTGAATGATATAAGAAGTGAGGTGAGGAGACTTTACGAATTCCCGGATGGAAAAAATATGTTTTAATAATTCAATTTGAAACATAAGCTGACATTGCAGTTCAAAGAAACTATATAGTCATGGAAAAGACCGGGCAGTCCCAAAACTATTGAGAAACTAATTAGAATATGATAATTTTAGCAAGGTTGACATGACAACTTAGTAAGTTGCTTGATGTGGCAACTTCAAAATGCATCTAGAAAGGAGGACGTGGATAGCTTAAGGAGTCCAAAACCATCTTTTTATTAGTACTAGGGAATATACCGTGTTATGCCCTAAATTATTTAATAGACATATGTAGACATATTACTTTCATAAACTGATACAAAGTTGTGTTTGATGGTTGACTTAGTTGTAGAGCTTCTCCTACAATTTTGATATACTTCCCAATTTCAATCTGAAGTACATTGGGTGCAATGGAGATTTCTAATGCGGAAGCAAGACAAATACATTAGTCGAAAAACAATAAGATAATACGAAATTTCCACATCTAGTGCTACCAAAGCGCTTTTAAGGGGATAAATGATGTTTTGTGTATATAAGAGAAAATACTATTAAGTTAATTTACGGTAAAAAAAGGTTCAAAAATACAATCAAATAAGAAACAAAAAAAAAGAACAATTTTTGAGTTAGCATTAAGTACAACAAAACAAGCTTCAGATACCTAGCATATACAGGTCCTAGAAATTCACATTGCATTTAACTTATATACATCAAAGGGTTTTTGGCACCTCTAAATTGAATTAAGTCTAATACATCTAAATTTTTATGCTGATACTTCTATATTTAAGGAGTTATAAGAATTCTTCCAATAAATAACCAAAGCAGGGACAATGCAAATAATAGAATTGGATCATTATGCTCTTATAAATTTTACTACAACTCTGGACAATATCTCCTGCAACAAATCCCTTGGAAAATCAAGATATACTTTATAATGAGTGTGTTTGTGTTTCAAAACAGACCTTAGATTTTGATCCGTAACAGAAAGTTATACAAAATAGTCCTTGATACAGTAGTTCTAGTGGGATTCTAGGAAAACAGAAGCACTGAAATAGGTTTTGAAGAAATGAATTATATGAAAACATCAGTCCAACTATGGAATTTTTTCTCTAAATAGATAGGCAAATCTCTTCAGAAATCTAAGCATTGATTAACTTCGCGATTGTCAATTTGCCAAAGGAGTCATGTCATATGCAACTTTGAAACCTGCAAGAGCTCAAGTGTGTATTTAATGTTCTCCTCCTGTTAAACAATTACAATAAGTTTATTACCATTATGATCCATAAAGACTTGGATGTTCCCTTATTAGTGATCAAGCGTTATGTTACAAAAATCGTGTTCTTCTCTTTCGTACTTGCTAGATCCCGATGCCCATAGAACTTTGTTTGAATGAACCAAAAGATTAATGGGTGTAGATCCCTTTAACACAAGACATAGAAGATTGCAGTAAATCGATTCCCTAACCCCGTGTATGTATTTTGAACCTAGTAAGAGTATTTTTGGTCACGGAACCGTTGATCTATCTAATCTAAGAGAAGAGCCAAATAAAATGTCATCAAACAGGTAAGAAAGATATTAACATGGTATAACTGACCTCTTTGCCCCATACAATCTTGTCTTTGTAACCATAGCTAGTAATATGAATAGCCTCCTTTAGAAGAGTAGAGGATTGGTTGTTAGTGGAAATGTGAAATATCACATTCATTCATGAAGGTTGTGGCAAAAAAATAGGCGACTGACCAAAACAATTCTCTCCACTTTTATAGGATATTAGAATTAACCTCTCATCAGCATAACCTACAAACAACGATCTAAGATTTTAATACATCAAAAGTGATGTTATACACTATAAGCTCAATCAAACCTTGAAAACCGCATTGGAGTCATTTTTCCAATGATGCCTCTTTGTTTTTCATAGTTATATATCCAGCTATGCTAAGGAAAATTCCAAAGAATTGTAATCGATCAGGAGAGTGAACATATGAACTATCTAAAAAAAGACTATATAGTGAATTCTTAAGAAACGGAGAAACATGGTTCTCCAAGAAGAATACCTAAAGTCCCTGTATAGTTTTAGAGTATTCACGAAATCGAGTAACAAAAAATGTGACACCCTGATAAAGATTTTAAAATAATTGATGTGGATAGGCTAGGAGGCTTCAAAACCTCCATAAGGATTTTTGATAAACTTAAAACCGATACTAATTAAATTATTTAGAAAACCTATGAAATCTAGATGCTATGACTTCGCTTGTGGTTTGTTCCAACTAATTTTCCGTGAGGTGTATTTGGCTTGTTTTGAGCTTGAGACCAAGATGAAGCACCATCGTCTTTAGCATTGTGTTGTTGATCTTGTGAAAGGTGGTTCATTGCGCCTTCCACATTATCATCGAAAAAACCATGTAGATTTTTGTCCTCATTGTAACCTTGTTCATGAGTAAATCTAGTGAACCTATAGAAACTCCAAGCGTCTTAATCCATACTCGAAGGAGGATGTGTGTGCATGCTTGTGTTTGTATTAGCTTGAACATCCGGTACTCTTGGTGAAATGGATCATTGATAGGAGTATGAGACCAAACTCTCCGCCGCTTGATTGTCATCTTGACTCAATGCCATAGGGACCATGAATTCATCATGCAATGGTTGAACAAAAGGGCAATAGGCAGAGTCGTGGGTGAGTCTTTGACAATAAAAACAAAGGCGAGAGAGATGCTCATAGTGAAACTTAGCCAAGATGATATCACCGGTATGAAATCGAACCTATTGATAAAACCTTACCTGATTTCGTATATCGTAACGGAGCTTAACTCTAGCAAAGATGGCATGAGTTAGAGATGGACCTTGATATTCAACGGAGAGAACCTCACCTAGTGTTTCACCAATAATATACGCCGTTTGGTCCGAGATGAATTGAAGAGGTAATCCACGAATTTGTACCCAAACATCAATAGTCATAAGGTAGTCATTTGTAGGGTAATCCTCCCACCTTCGGAGAGCCACGAACCATCCTTTGTATACACACGGCTGGCGTCTTAGAACCATGATAAAATCATGTTCCGAAGCAAAGGTGAATTGAGCAAAATATGGATTTAAAATCCGGCCTTGAACTCTCGAAGTTAAGTTCCAATGATGCGGAAGATCTTCAATCAAGTAATGAAGGTTCTGCTCCAATGTATTAAGTGGCCTCACTATTAAGCTTTGGCGATTCCTTGCTAACGCCATGGAGTAGGCTTGGATAGGAATGTCTAAGAGCGGCAAGTCACGACCCAATTCATCGAACTCATTAAGAGTATCCCAAAATTCTGGATCCATCTCTTCGTTGCACTCTTTGATTGCAAAGGATTTAGAAGGTGTGAATGAAAACTTAGTGAGAGAAGTGTGAAGAAGAGAGCAATGAGCACCAACTCGTAAAAGTCTCAAAATATATAAAGCAAGAATCAGAGAAAGAATGCATGGGACGTTTCATCTATTCGGTTTTCAAAACAAGTAATCATTATTTTGTGAGCTCGAGAAAGGAAGGCTTGGCGTGTAAGGACCAGGATTGCAATGTGTGATGGGAGGTGTTCTCTGTCTCGACTCGTGTTTTCCAGCGAGGCAAGAGTGTGCAGCGAAGAGACACATTCCGATCAACGAGAAATAACATCATTTGAGGAGAGGATGAGTGGCCAAGTGTTCAAATGGAGTGGGGAAGTGAGAAAGGTATTTGTGTAATGATTATAGTTTAGAAATGTAGATATAAAAAATCTAAAATCTTTCATTGAATTTCGAAAAATCCAAAAAGAATGCAAAAAGTTGAGCAGAAAGTGTGATGATCATACATGATGTTATATAGTGAAAAGGTTTTATAATAAAGTTGTAATCGATGGTAAGAAATAGAAGGGAAAAGGTGTGTGTGATAATAGTATATAGTATGTGTATGTAATATTAATTATATCAATTACAAGAGAGTAATGATAGGGTTTTGCGTGTATAGTATAGGAATATATAAAAATATGTAGATTATGTAATGTCATATGCAAATACGAGGCTTTTAATATAAGTGATTAGTGCTTATCTGAAATAACTTCGTTCGTCGTTGATGACATTAGAGATCCAAGATGGTTCACCGATTGACAAATAGTCGTGGTATCTATGATGCCTGATCACACTCTTTGCCACCAAAGTTGCCGCTGTATTCTGATCCACCGTTATTGGAACGAGTGAACAGAGCCAATTGTTTGTACAAGTGTTTTGATTTTCCGGTACCAAGATGCAAACCTAGGCCATTGGTGAGGACATGTCACAATTTGGAAAATTGTTTGATTATCCATGTAAACGCAAATATTTGTAAGATGCAGATCAGTAATGCTTTGTAAAGTCCGTATGAGTCCTTCAAGCCCTTGAATAATATTGCATCTTCTGTTAAGCATTGCGTGGCGTGCGTGGTAAGCAACATTACCATGTCATTCCCTTATGATCCATGCTCCCCCACCAAGCATGTTTTTAGAAGCCGTATGGGTCTTGAAGTGGCAATGCCAATCATATGTGTGAGCAATATGTACATTTAAGAGGTGTTGAGCAGGCGTCTTCGTTGAGAAATTTATGAAGGTGTGCTTACTTGTGTTCCAAATCTCCATTTCAATGAATAGCGCTCTTATGATTATTTGCAAATCATGTTGACCTTTGTCTGGAATAGCCTTATTTCTGTGTTTTCATATAATCCATAATAACCACGGAAAAATGCAGAAGGTGTTGTTTCCACTCCTTGACTGTTTCAATCTATTAAGCAAAAATTGGAAATTAAGTATGAGCGATGTTGAAGAAAAACCTTGAATCGGGTGTGGGATATTCGATAGCGCCCAAAGTTGTCATCTTGGAGAACAAAAAAATAGCATGTGATTTATCGTTTCTGAAGTACTGTTACAAATTTGGCAGTTTTCAGGTACATTTATTTTCCAGTTGACGTAATCCTGATCCTACTGCCAAGGCCCCCGATAATGCACGCCATAAGATAAACTTTATTTTTGGTGGAATATCCAGCATCCAAATTTCTTGCCATAAGATAAACTCTGTCTCTGATAATGCACGCCATAAGATAAACTCTGTCTCTGAATTTTGGAAAAATTCTGGTTGTTTACTAAGTAACCAGTATCCACTTTTGACTGAGTATTCTCCGCTCTTATTATATCCCTAGATCCAGGAGTCAGGAGCAGTGTTGTCTGGTTGTAGTTTAATAATTCTGAAAACGTCGGATGAGTGGAAGAGTTCTTGTAACTTTGCCCTGTTCCAAGTATTGTGCACTATAAGGGAAAAAACTCTAAGGAGGGTGTCTATTGTAGGTTGTATGTCGACTGGCGGCCGAGGTTCGTCCTGGAAAAGCCATTTAGTTAACCAAACAAAAGTGTCTTTCCCATTCAGAATATTCCTCCAAGCGTATGATGGGCGGCTTCCTAGTGTTGAGTCCAAAAAGTCCGAGCAATGATAATATTTTGCTCTATAAATACGTTCGAGCTAACTCTCCTTCTTGTGAAGCAAATGCCAGGCTTGTTTGGCTAATAATGCGGTTTTAAAATCAGCAATATCCTGAAATCCAAGTCCACCATGTTCTCTTCGTAAGCACACCTGCTTCCAAGAAACCCACACAATTTTGTATTTATCCGGACAATTGTTCCACCAGAATTTCCTCATTGCTGTTGTAATTTTAGAGCATGTGTGTTTGGAAAGACGGAAGCATGACATTGCATAAATTGGAAAAGCCGCTGCAATAGATTTTAGCAACACTTCCTTTCCTCCTAATGAAAGTATCTTATTGAACCAACTCATAGTCGTTGACTGTAGTTTATCTGAAATAAATCTGAATATGTCTCTCTTTGACCCAGTAAAGCAATCTGGTAAGCCCAAATACTTTCCACATCCGCCAGTGGAGGATATATTAAGAATGCTCTGAATACTAGCAACCGTAGAATTAGGAATTCTAGATCCAAATGTAATAGCTGATTTGTCAAAATTTATCTTTTGACCAGATGCAGTACCGTATAACCTAAAACACTCCTGTAGGGTAGTACTTTCCTCATCTGTTGCTTTGCAAATGAAGAAACTGTCATCTGCAAAGAGTAACTGTTGAATTGATGGTCCTGTCGGGTGTAATCATATTCATGTTAAGGAGCCATTAACCTCCGCTTTACGCATAGTATGGATCAATTCTTCAATGCATATAATAAATAAGAAAGGCGATAGAGGGTCTCCCTTACGTAATCCACATTGTGGGACAATAAAACCATGCGGAAATCCATTCACCAAAATAGAATATCTCACCGAAGTAACACAAAACATGACCAAGCAAATCCATGTACTACAAAAGCCTAGTTTCTACATTATTTTTTGTAGATAAGGCCATTCAATCCTATCGTATGCCTTAGACATATCAGTTTTAAGAGTCATATATTGTGATTGTACACGTTTATCCGTTCGCAGCAAATGTAGTATCTCATGAGCAATTAATATATTATCAGAGATATACTGACTAGAGATAAAAGCACTCTGATTTTCAGAGATGATCTTAAACAATAATGGTTGGAGTCTTGTCACTAAAATTTTAGCTATAATCTTATACAGCACCAAGCATAGACTAATTGGCCTATATTCCGTCATGGATTTCGGGGATTTAGTTTTTGGTATTAAACTAATATGTGTATAATTCTATTCTTTTGGAAATAAACTCGTGGTGAAGATTTGTCTCACCTCCATGATAATGCTTTCCCCCAATAAGCTCCAAAAAGTTTGGTAGAATAATGTCGTCATTCCGTCCGGTCCCGGTGAGCAGTTACCATTTATAAAGCACGCTTCATTTCTGCATTTTTTATCGTACATGTAAGCTTAACATTATCTAGAGCCGAGAGTTTTCCTTGTAGACCAACTAAAAACTCATAAATTCTAGAAGGTTCCGATGTAGAAAAAATGCTTTGAAAGTATTCTGTTGCGATGTTGCCTTTTGATCCTTTCGAGAACTGTATATGTCCTTGTGAATCTGAGAGACACGATATTTTGTTGTGGAGGCGTTGGTTTCTAATCGAGTTATGAAAAAGGCAGTATTACGATCACTAGCTTGAAGCCATTTAAGTCTGTTCTTTTGTTTCTAGAATGCTTCTTCTTCAATGAATAATACTTCTAGTTGTTGTTTAAGTGTTGTTATGGCATCGAGTTGTGGTTGTGTTTTCGATATCTCGGACTCCATAAGTGCTTGCAGATGGAGCGTCGATAGTCCGCTATTGTCTCAAGTAGTGTAGTATGTAAATCTTGACTTGCATTCCGATAACTCTTTGAAACCAAATCACTGAAATCTTTTTTCTGTAGCCATCTTTTATAAAAAAAGAATCTACCTTCATGATAAGTATTTTCTTTAATTAATGTAGTAAGGAGCGGCCTGTGATTTGAACCCAACGAAGTGAGGTATTGAGTTGTAGATCGTGAAAATAAGGAAAGAAAGGCCTCATTACGAAAGTTTCTATCCAAGCGACATTGAATCCAAATCTGGTTCCTCATTCCTGCCCAGGAGTAATGGTTCCCAATGCTTGGTAATTCTCGTATCTCGCATTCACGAATCATTCTACAAAAATCGTCATACGATATGGGATTGCGTTGAGGTCCTCCTAGTTTATCTGAATGGCAGGTTAACTCATTAAAGTCCTCGATTATGAACCATGGTGATGAATGAAGTTGCGCTAATTGAATAAGCTGTGTCCATACATTATTGCGTACTTGTCGATTCGGTTCTCCGTATACAAAAGTCAGGAAAATGGTATGGCCACCAATGACGGCTATTGTATCAATGATATTCTTATTTTTTGATAGGATTGTAATGTGTTGTGAAGATTTCCAAAGTAAGCATAAACCTCCGCTTAACCCAACCAGGTCAACTATTGTACACTGTTCATAACGCATCCATTTTTGAAAACTACGAACATGCGGAGCATCATTCTTAGTTTCCATGAGAAACATACGTCTGGAAATTCTTTTTGTCGAATTTCTCTTAGGTGTTGAACTGTCAGAGTGCTTCTCAATCCCTGACAGTTCCAACTAAAAATACTCATTCGGCGTTGGGTGACTTAAGGTCAGTCACCATACCTATTTGTATGTCAGAAAGCATCATCGTATTAATGCATGCATCCGAAGTAATATGAGGAGTCATCATTTTTTGCCTCTTGTTACTAGGAGGGAGAGAACCACTTTGTTTGTCAATGTGGTCCTTTAGTACAACTTCAGAGATTTGAGCAGGACTAAGTACTACATCGACGCCTTGATCCGTTGCCAGTAAATTTGAAAAGTTGACAGAACATGAAGCGTGTGGACTTGGACTCGTAGTTGCCAACGATGTATTGTTCTTACTTTCTTTTTTTGAACACCGTTGGTACTTTTCTCTTGCCTTTTTTGGTTCCGTTTCATTATAGTTTTTCCTAGTGGGCTTATTTTGTAGAGCACCCGTGGTATTTGACTTCGGATTATCATTGCATGCAGATACATTCTTCTGCATGGGCTCCACAATGTCCCTACCAAGAAGTGGCAATCGAATATGTATATGGTCTGTATGTGTCATGAGGTGGGGCTTACTACAGGAAGTGACTCATGTTGCATTGCATGCATGTTCGTTGGGGCCTCTTTCTCATGGGTAGGAGCTGATTGCATTGCGTGTATGTCTTGTACAGTTTTCTCCATTGGTCTTGAAAAAGCCGTATGCAAATTAGGACATTGTCTAATATCATGTGTGAGTCTCATACATTGGTGACAGTGATTTTGAACTTTTTCAAAGTGAATCACAATATGAAGAATAACACCTGATGGAACTCGAAAAGAACGTTGGTGTCGAATAGGATGATCAAGATTAAATTCAATGTTTACTCGAACATAATTGGGTATGTGTGATTTAGTCGGATCAAATTCAATATTTAAAACATTGCCAATGGAGCATGCAATCATCTTAATGGTGTTTAACGAGAGGTATTCTGGTGGAATACCTGAAAGAGGGATCCATAGCGGTGTTGCTTGTAATGTTGGTTGGAGAGTATTGTTTTCCCACTTCTGAATTACTATACCCCAATCCTCATAATTCCAAAACTATGAACGAAGAATTGTAGCTATGTCTTCATCTGTTTGAAAGGTGAATTGGAAGTGATCATTAGATAGTACCGATCCTCGAATTTTGCCGGCGAGTCTCCAAATCCTTGGTAGGTTTAGTATAAACTTTTGCATGTTCTGATTCTCTGGATTTAGTAGTCTTCCAAGCACTCTGTGGCGGTTCTTAACTCCAGAAGTGTAGTCGATTTGAGGAGGTAACTGAATCGGATTATCATTGTCAATCGCCATGGATCATAATGCTTCCACTAGCGATGGATCCATACATGCAAGAGGAGCTTGAGTTACTACAAAGTAGTGATGGTGAATGCAAAGTGGATACTAGCAATGAGAGGTAAAGATGATAAGACTATAGAGGCCGATCGTTTGGTGGTTATTGGAGTAGTAGAAGATGAATACTAACAATGAAGGTAAAGATGAAACATGCAAGTGAAGAACAAAGGATTGAAACCAAAAACTTTTATGAAAAAGAGAGAAACTGAACGAAGTCAGAGATCCAAAAAAATAGTCTATGATAAGACCCAATCTATAACTAATCCTCTAAACCCTTAAACATGTAAAAATCTTACGTGAAGCAAACGAGTGGCAGACCCATAAATAGTTTTTATCAAGGTCATATGTAAGTCAAATAATTTTTTTTATTAAAACACAAAACATCTTGTACCAAAAGTAATAAGAGCAAAAATATTCTTAACCACAATGCGATCCATTATATCCTGAAATCTTTTCATCACACCAGCATTTGTAATACACTCGAACACATCTTTTTCAACAAAACAAACTAAACAATCATTCAAAAAGTGATCTCCATAGTCTTTACAATCTTTATTGCTGAAAATCATCTCTCTACAGTTGTAGTAGCAACAAGTAAAATTCAGAATCAACTTCAAGAGCCTGTATACCAAGGATATGACATATGTTTTTATTTTCCACCAACATACGAAAAAGTTCTCCAAGACTCTCTAGATAAGCAAATCCATCATCATTTTGAACATTATCAATATATATATATATATATATATAATTGTTGCTCAAGAGATATACATTCTTCATGATTAAAGTCATATGGCTAGAACGTAGATAACTTCATCACCTCTAAGTGGTCAATTTGAGATAACGAATTGATGGGTGATAAAGAAGCAGCACCAATAAGCAATTTAGTGTTCACCTCGTTAAATCGATCATTGAACTCTTGAAGCTACAAATCCAAAACAACATATAAACAGTAAACCTTGCAGTGATGCAAATTTGTAACTCTTTTTTTTTTTTTTGGTCTCTTTGAGTCAATGAAATCATCCTCCTCGTCTAGCTGTTCAATATCATGTTTCTCACAAAAATAAACTTTAATCATGAGAGAATTTCGTCCATCATACCTAAACTAACTTTTGCAGTTGTCTCTTAGTTGAACGCACCAATGACATAGCATTCAGAATATCTTGAACTTTGTTTTGCAGAGTCATGTACAAGTTATCTGTGAATCCTAACAAATGTATCATCATGTGCAATCAAAACTATGAAAGTATCTAAGAATACCATGTGCTTCGAGTCATTTCGAGTCTTCTATGTCTTCCTTCTCAATACACTCAAGAACTTTGATAATATAAGAAAACAACTCAACCAAAGGCAATAGAGTTTTATAATGAGAACCCCAACGAGCTTAAGAGAAACTTCTTGATTTAACCTTTTTA
Source organism: Lepidium africanum (assembly GCA_900406405.1). Classification (NCBI taxonomy): domain Eukaryota; kingdom Viridiplantae; phylum Streptophyta; class Magnoliopsida; order Brassicales; family Brassicaceae; genus Lepidium; species Lepidium africanum. The sequence goes on from OVAX01000516.1 coordinate 51,667, forward strand.
ATTTGTTTCTCTATAACTATCTCGAAGCATATATTTCCTTTTGCATAAAGCTCCCACCACATTCAACAATAGAGAAATCATATCAAAAAAATCTCCAATATCAAAATGCTTCTTGGCAACTGCCACAACAACCAATTGTAGTTGATGGGCAAAACAATGAACATAATATGCTGATGAATTTTCCTTCGAGATTAATGACCTTAATCCATTAAATTCACCTGTCATGTTACTTGGTCCATCATATCCATGTCCTCTCACTCTTCTAATACTCAATCCAGGTTTAGGAAACAAAGAATCAATAGCAGATTTCAAAGATGCTGAAGATGTCACACTCACATGAGTAATTAGTGATTAATCTTTCTTTGATTAACCCCTTCTTATCAATAAAACGAAACAACATTGCAAATTTGTCTTGTATTACAAACATCAGCTGACTCATCTACCAACAAACCAAATACATCATGATCAATTTCCTCAATTAGAAATTTGACTAGTACTTTTGCAAAACAATGCACAATATCTTTTTGAATCATTGGAGACGTCATTTGATTAGTCCAAGAGAATTTTCAAAAACAACTTTACTCACAACTACATTTTGTTTAGCTGTATATTTCAAGATGCTCCACAAAATTTCCCTTATTAGCAAATTCTTCTTTCTCATCATGACCACATAACGCTAATTCTTGTCTCAATAAGTATCTAGAAGCATCCATTGAAGCATTCAAGTAAATTTGACTCATTCTTCGTAATATCATCATGTTTATGCAAAGCATGCTTGATTGGCTGACCTTGTTTCATCAATTTTTCACACTTTATAACTGCATTTTTATGAAAACTATGAACAACGCGCATATGTTCTCAAATTTTGTGGAACTTATTTTAGCTAGAGAAACCCTTAGTAGTCCAGACATCATTTTTTGCACCTTTACCAACATTATCTTTGAACAAGTAATAACATATGCAAAAAACAGCATCTTTCTTCACAATATACTCTAACCAAGTATGATACTATTCAAACCAAGCAAGGTTAAAACAGCTCAATATGTCTCCTGTTTATGTTTGTTCAAACATATGACCATGAGGTTGACAAGGACCTCTCAGCAGATTTGCACAAATGACCTCATTTCTTTGATTGGGATGATATTCTGAGATTTGTTTTCTATTAGCAGGATCCCATGGTAGATTATCTAAATTACATTGTTTTGACAATGAAGCTTTTCTTTTAAAAGTTTTCCTTATAAATATGCTTGCAAATAATAACAAAAGTAATATTATTATTAAAAATATAAATTCAAATTAAAAAAGAGAGCTAATGGAACGTAAGTACATTGGATCATATGTTAACATTGTTTATTAACATTCTTTGAAATAAGCTTCATCCTCTACATAATAAAAGGTAACTTTTTATGAAAATAACTTTACTATGATGTAGTGTTTTACATTGTGTGCCATTAAAGATTAGTTATTTAATTAGAAAATTATTAAGGTTAAATTTTTGTCTAAATATCTAAACGAGGAGTATTTAATACTATAATATATAATTAATATCCAAATATTTTAAAATTTATTTTTAATGTCTATTTTATAATATAGGTATTTAATTAGGAATATATATAGTATCATAATAATTGTAAACGATAATTTTAAAAATTTAAACATATTTCAGACGCATTTTGAACTCGAAAACCAAAATCCTCTAATATATATAAAGGATACACTGCATTTGCTTCACAATTATTATTCATCTCTTCACAATTATCATTCACCTCTTATAATCTTCCACTATGGTTTTAGGTAAATTCCTATCCTACTAATCAATTAAAATAATTTTTCATTCTTTTGTTTCATATCTTATATGTTGTTAAACAAAATGTATTTTTGGGAAATATAATAAATGTATATACTATAATCTCTACCTTTTATCTTATGCTACTAATGATGTTTGGTACATTATTTATCTTAGTTCTTTTTATTTATATAACTAACATAATATTTACAAAATTTTCAGATTATCTAATTATCTTTATCCCTATCTATTTCTCCGAAGATTTGAAGAATTAGAAAAATTTCATCAATATTATAAAATATGTTGATGAGAGACATCGAGACAAGATCCGGTCTTTTGAATGAAACAAACCTTCACATCATAAAAATATCAAGAAGATTTATTGAAGCTAGAATTATTTATAGGGATAGAATTGGCCATGTTGTGCTACTCCAAAAATCAGAGGAACTCTTCAATTCGATTGTATTTCCATGGTGATGAATCAAAACCCTATAATAATTTATTATAGGTTGAATTTTTATTTACTTTAGTCATGACCAATTGTGTAATCTTACATTTTCTCGTATTAACGAAATTAAAGGTCTGTTTTTTGAGTGCTCAATGATTGATCTTATATCTCTGAATGTGTTTATTCTTTATTTTAATTATATTGAATATAGTAATATTACTATTTAGTTTAAATTTATTTTGTTGATTGCATCGGTATTATAGGTCCTTGCTGACTTCATAGTTAAGATTACATCTTAATCTTAATAGTATAAATTTAAGTGAATTATTTTCTTATTAGTTGATATGGTACTAACAAATTAGTTTATGAAAATTTCTTTCAAGATATAATTTTGTAAATATATATATATATATATATATATATAGAACTCAATGACAATAGAATGAGGTTATTAACAACCTTTTATATTAAATATTAGTAAAAAGTACTTAACATACTTATGAGATATAATATCATCATGTTACTAATAATTACCAATAATTATAAACTTATTCTTTTTGTTTGGATATTAAATATTTTTTCAATAAATCTTAGTAATGAAATGTAATTAACATATACTATGTTTACCCAAATAGTATTAAATATTATAGAATCGTAATTAAAGAATTTAAATGAAAAATATAAAACACAAAAATAATATGTCGGGATCCATTTGTAGGCACATATATTAGTAATTATTTTTTTTATAATTATACAAACTATTGAGATCTTAATTATCAAACAAAAGGAAAACAATATACTGATATAAAAACAGTCATTTAATCCTATATTAATATATTACTAAATGGAAAAATTAATCATTTAATTCAATATTAAATATTATTTTCCTTTTATATCAAAATTGATGATCAATAAATTCGGATTAAATGACTAATTTAAGTTTTTAATTACTTTTGAAAATTAATTAAGACACTTATTTATCAGAATATTTCTTTCTTATTCATATGTTTTTAGTTTATATTCTAAATTTTAATAAATACAAAAAAATAGAAAAAGTTTCAATTAGCAGTATTTAAACCTTCAATACATACATGCCGAACACAAGTAGCCCAATGGTGTAGTCATTTTACAAATCCTCAAGGCAAGGCCTGATCCATAACATATATGCTCAAACTGGAGCTAATGGGATTTGAACTCCTTACTTGGTACCTAGCTAGATAAGGGGAAAGCCAGCTGGGTCACCTGCTTCTTGACACCCTTGAATAATTTATAATGGTAATTATGTTCGTTTTGGGTGTGTAATTGCAATCTTCATTAATTAATTTTCCCGGAATGCATTTTATCCTATGTTTTAACGCCTGACCCGGGTAACAAACCGGATTACCTTTTGGGTCTCCGGGTCACTGGTTAAATTGGTTAGACCACCGGGTCAATGGGATATATTTTTCATTAATTATTGTTATATATCTTTATACATAGTTTTATAAAATTTAAAATAAACTATTAAATACTAAAATAGTCATATATTTAAAACAAATAATAACATAACTCATAAAGTTAAAATATATAACACTAATAATAAAGTTATTAAATCCAAATCTAAACTGAATTTGATCTGCTAAAAAAAGAAAATTAAATTGAAAATGACAAAAACAATACATAAAATTCATCAATATAAAAGTAAACTAAATAAATATCAAGTCAACCTGAAGTCAACCAATTCAGGTTATCTTCATCAACATTCTCTTCATTTTTCTCTGTTGGCATGGTAAAATCATCATCAAAATCTTAAAATCAAAAATTACATAATTTAGTCAATATAGGTACAACTGAATTCACGAGAACATACAAGGCTTGAAAAACTTGTGTTGCTTTAACAAAGGTCAATATATTATATACAATTAAAAGAAAAATCTAAAAATTCAATAAATATTATACCACTACATGTTGTTGTGTTTGTGTCTTCATTATTGTGTCTAACTCCTTGTAATCAAGTTCACATGTTTCTTCTTCTTCTACAATCAAAAATTCTGTCTTGTCAATAGATTCATAGTCAACAGGATCATATGATCTTTTTATTTTTGACCTGTACATTAAAACATGTAAGTTGTTACAAATGATACTAAATAAAATAAAAAAGATTATAATCACATTCACCTATGTTGCATACGTAAATTGTAGTGAACAAAGACAAGATCACTAAGTCGTTGATGCTCTAATCTATTCCTCTTCTTTGTATGAATTTGCTCAAAGACACTCCAATTAAGTTCACATCCAGATAAGCAGCGGTTTGACTAAGAATTCGTATCGCTAACTTTTGCAAAGTAAGAACATCACAACCAAAATATCTCCACCATTCATCTAAGTACCAATAAATTGTATTAGACATGTAAATATATATCTTATTTAAAACAACAATGCAAGTCAAGCTCTTGAAAGAGCTTTTTTTTGCTACTCTCCTTTTGCTTGTAAATTACGCTCATCAATCCTTTCATAATCTCAAGCTTTTCACAAAATGTATTTGTATCATATAAGAAAGTTGAGTTCAAGTAATATGCTGTAGCATGAAGATCATGACATAACATACAATCCCATCTTTTATCAATGATGGTTGTATAAGGCTTGTAGTGATTATGCTTTTCTTGAAATATTTTCTTTATACTTGGTCTTGCTCGAAACATCCCTTCACACACATATGGCAAAGAAGGCTTCTCATCAGCATCACAAATGCATAAAAAACTGATGATAGGAGTCATAATTTTGACAATTATCAAGCACTCATTCCACATTCTCTCATCTAAAATAATTAATTTAGCTTCTTTTGCTTTTTGTGTGTTTGAATAGCTGCTTAAGTTCATAGTCTGTACTTAATTTATCTGTCATACGCCATTTTCAAAGTTAATTACCCCATATAGCCCTTTTATGTTTTCCTTGTGTGGTATAAGTACGACCTTTTTTTATTATTTTTCTTGAGCGGAAACACGCATGTGCCCCTAACGGAAATTCAATCTTGCCATTGTCAACACTAGTCTTCATCTTCTGTAGTGCTCGCTTTATGATTGGATGTGAGCTTTATCTCCGAAAATTCAATCACACGTACTAGCACGAGTCTTTATCTCTTTTAGCGCTGGAGAGTAAGCTTTTTGATTGGAAGTTATTTTCTCCCCATCTATGATATTTTTTTTAAGCATGGCTGTCATGTAAATATATATTATTTTAAGCGAAAACATGCATGTGTCCCTGACCAAAATTCAATCTTGTCATTGTCAACACTAGTTTTCATCTTCTGTAGTGCTCGCTTTATGATTGAATGTGAGCTTCATCTCTTGAAAATTCAATCACACGTACTAGCACGAGTCTTTATCTCTTGTAGCGTTGGAGAGTAAGGTTTTTGATTGGAAGTTCTTTTCTCCCCATTTGTGATGTTTTTTTAAGCATGGGTGTCATGTAAATATATATTATTTTCACTCAAGGTGGGCAAACATTAATATTCATATGGACAAAGAAATCCCATATGTTCCGTGGTGCCCCGTATCTTTACTAAATGAAGCCAAATATATTTGGGAATGGACGTGGAGAAATGATGAAGAGAATAATATTCATATGAGACAAATCTGCATAATGATGTTTAATATATATATATATATATATGTATATTCATGGAGACGTGGACAAAGGATGAAGAGAGTAATTTTCATATGGGCAACGTCTTCAATATGTTCCTTGGTGCTCGAATTCTGTCATGGAGATGAACTTTATTACATGATTGTGCTTAATATTTATTCAAGTAGACATACACAGAAGATAAAAAGAGTAATATTCATATGGATAAGGTGTTGCAGATTGTCTTATAGACATGGATATTCTTACAAAATTGTACTTATTATCTATTTAAGTAGGCATGGACAAATGATGAAGACACTAATATTCATACAGGACAAGGTCTACCAGATTGTTTCATGGACATGGACATTCTTAGACAATTGTGCTTGATATATATTCAAGTAGACGTGGACAGCATATGCATACAGTAATATTCAAATGGGACAAGGTGTACTAAATTGTGCTATGGACATTATTTCACAATTGTGCTTAATATATATTATAGTAGACAAGGAAAAATAATGAAAAGAGTGAAATTCATATGAGACAAGGTGTATTGGAGTGGTACGAACATGAACATTTTTACACAATTGTGCTTAATATATATTCAATTGTGTTATAGACATGGACATTTCTACATAATGGTGTTTAATATATATTCATGTGACGTGGACAAAGGATGAAGAGAGTAATATTAGTATGGAAAAGGTATACCAGATTGTGTTATAAACATGGATTATCATACACTTGTGCTAAATTTATATTCTAGTAGACGTAGACAAATGATGAAGAGATGGGACAAGGTTTACCGGATTGTGTTATGAGCATGACCATTATTACACAGTTGTACTTAATATATATTATAGTAGACGTGAACAACTGATGAAGAGATTAGTATTCATATGAGACTATGTCTTCCCTCTTTAACCAGTTTTAGGGTACCATAAATTAGGAAACATATCCCATGATTTATATTTAAAGGGATGTGGACAAATTATTTAGAGACTATTCGCCCATATATGACCAATTTTATGATTATAAATTGAAGAGTAATACGTGTCAGATTGAAAAGGGATATGTGGATAATTTTATAACTGTAATATCTTGAGGAGTGATACGTGTCAGACTGAGAAGGGATACATATCATATATGGCCTATTTTATGATTACAAATTAATGACACTTTTTCTTTTTTAAAAAGGTTACTAACGCAACTGTAATATCTGGTCTGTGATGAAGGGGTCAGAAATGGAGTCATGTGGTCACTCATTCAAGACACACAACTATTGGCTAAAGTGCGAGCATTACAGTCATTTGAAGACAAAAAAGGGGCTACACGGAAGAAGGAAAAAGTAAGCTATGGGGGACATTAACTTTCTAAAAGGGCTACGCGGGATGAAATTTTCTAAATTTAATTATAATTTTATATTTGCCGTGTGCTATTTTATTTTTGAAAATTTTCATTGTATGATAACTGATGAATGCATATATAAATGTATGACAAGCGGCAAAAATGTAGGATACCATATAAAAATAAAGATCATAATACCTTTATCAAGGCCAGTCTGGCTAAAGAGAAGTATTGAGTTTCGACGCAAAAACATATTAATCATTTTAAGGAGATCATTTTTCTGGAAATTAATATAGTGTAGTGGTGGAGTGCTTGTATTTTTTCTTTAAGGTAAGCACTCATAGCTTTCGTAAGTGCGCCTTTTATTTTTTTGTTTTAGGCGTTCAAATTTGTTTGGGCCAGCCGTGCCCCTATCATGTAGGTTATGCTGTGAACCATATCTTAACTATATCTCATGTTATTATCATGTTTGTTAGATGAAAAGTCACTTCAAAGAATATAACTTATTTTTACATTTATTTAAACACCTAAAATAGTTCAATAATAGAACTTGTCAGTTCATTCGTCGAAATATGTCAAATCGTATTGTTTCATTTCAAAAACTCTTCCATCTTCCTCCCCAACTGTTTCAACATGAATTTATCACAATGATCCATCTTTGTCATATACACACGCTAGGGATAGTTTCACCATCACATATTCCTATGATTATTGTTGGAGATGGATAAGAGTACTTTAATGGAATTTTCTATTGATGGGAGTATTGCGAATTTGTTCATACCATTATTCTTGTTTCTAATTAAAAACCCTTCCCATGTAAGTGTCATCTCTTTCATAATCATCATCATGCAATTCGCAATGCATGTCATTTGAAATAATAACTGAAGTTAAGATCTTCATATAAAGTAGTTATATGTTCATGTTTTATATTATTGATATTAAAAAAAATTTATATGATCAATGTTCATATAATTTATATCGCTTAATTTATTTATAAGTGTGTTTTATTTACTCGCTTGTTCACACATACCGTCTTTTTGTGAATCATCAAAGTAAGGGGTGCGTTATGATCATGTAAAACAGTGGGCACATATATTTTTTCCTCTTCTTCAACTACATTCTGTGATGTCAACACTACAAGAAAAATGCACATTAATAGGATATTACGATAGTGTTTATATTGTAAATGCTATTGTAAATTGTTTTTGGATTTTGGTATGGGTATAATAGCACTTTATAAATGTTAAGCCCATTAACAACAGAGCGGAAAAATAAAATATGTTTTGGAGAGAATGTTTTACGCTTACCATATTTTTGTTAAAATATTTTGCCGTATTCATGAAATTTTTCCCCTTTCACGAGCTATCTTTTCTCTCTTCTTAGACAAAAGAAAACCTAATATCAAAAATTTTGATCCTCTCTTCTTGCGAAATTCTTGCTGGCTATAAACTCGGCTTTTTTCTTCTAGTTTTGTTATCGTCTTCCATTTCTATTTCTCTCTAGATCAAATTTAGTTCGTGATTTGTCTCTGAGTTATAAAACCGAACCATCGATTTTGCTCTCTAGTCTTCAGCTAGAGATTCTAAAAAACCTTTGCTTTCTTCCTTGTTCAGTCGATGTCTCACTGCCAACAAAGAACCTACTGGAATAGCTTCAATTTTGTCTCTTGTCAAAGGTACTTTGCTTCTTCCTCCACTTATTTAGGGTTTTTGATTATAAGACCGTCGATTGGGGTCTATGAATCAATGTAAAAAATCATTTCTTAGAATCAACACTTGCTTTACCTTTTTCAGATTAGTATTGTGTTGTTTCTACTAGTTATTATGATTTGCAATTATATCTTGCTTCAGGTCGTGGTTAATATGATTAGAAATTATCTCCTCCACTGATATTTGAAGATTTTGAGCATTACATGTGCGTTAGGAACATCTCCATGGGGATGAATCTTGGTAACATCACTATCAAAGTCGATGAGGGAAGTGATACTGTCAACTTCATATTCGATAACCACAATAAGTTCTTGATTTTGTGTTTGTTAAGGCTTTGCTTTATTCTTTTTGATTATGATGATTTTGGTCACTTGGTTCTGTAATTTATACATTTAAATTGCCAATGATAGATTTGAAATCAGATAGACTTGTAATGATAATTTTTTTTATTACTAGTATATTGAATAAGGATGCGATAATATAAGACCAACTAGTGCTTCAGATTTTCTCATTTGATGTTTGTTAAAGAATCTTTGTTGCTCTTCTTGCTCGTTGCTTTACCAGTGAGATATACTACTGGTGGTTGTAGAGTTTTCTATATATTATTTTCACAGAAGCTATATGATCCTTATTGTGTTGAAAAAGAGAAAAATATTACAAACAAGTTCGTTTTAAGATCTAACCCTTTTCATGTTGTGAAATAGTAATTTGTGAACATTGGTCATGAAAGTTTTGTGGAAGTTGATAATGAAATTTTTATTATTTGCGTCAGTGGACACACACTTGTTGTGACTTGTGTCAAATGGGGTGAAGAAGAAATTGTATATGCAGGGTATGTTTGCGATTCGTATAATGTATTTGTTCTGCTTTATTTGCAGTCTCTTGATCTTGCTAGTTACTCGTTCTTGCCTCTATGTTTAAGCTCCAAGGTTACTTCTTAGATACATAAGATTATATTTTTCTCTTGGACTCCAATTAAATATATGTCTTACATTTGACAGTTCCCAAGACTGTATAATAAAGATATGAGAGACTACTCAGGGGAAGCTAATTCGTGAACTAGAAGTAATTTGTATATCATGTGAAAGTATAATATATAATATGCAACTATCCGTATATCATGTGGATTGTTATTTTACTTAATTTATTATTATCAGATATACAAACTCATCATTTCATTTTGCAATATGTTTTTTTCTTTTTAGCATAACAAAGTGATGAAAATATGAATTTTCAAACAATTTTCTTACATTATCAACTTTCATTATTGCTTACAACAATGCTCTGTTGGCTCTCTTGGTTTCAAATAACTGAGATCAAAAGCAATGTGTTTAAGCGTTTCAGCAAAGACAACATTCATGGTCTAGTATATGTTGGTATGCTTTTACTGTATGGCTTTTGTAGAATTTTGTGTCATGAATACTAAACTTCCTATGGTTTAAATCATTAGTTTAGCATGTAAACTTTTACAAGATGGGGTCTAATTGAGACTGTAAATATAGCCAACATTTGGATTTTGATGTTATGGTCTAGTTTCACTTAATGCAAAACAAGCATATCTGATAAGCAAATTACTTGAGGTAACTTATAATTTTGCCCTAAGTGGTCTCCCTCGTAAAATTTCTTATGTTCTTGACTTTATTACTTCTATACACATCATTTATTATATTATCACTCTTTATGTACACATTATTTCAGACATAATAAGAAATTCTTCAAAAGGGTTTGATAATGTACAAACGGCCTCGCAAAGATACACAAATTTGGTTGAGTTTCAAAAGTCAGCATCTCTTGGCAAAGTGAAAACTCTTTCAAGTTTAACACATGAGCTGAGGTTAATTAAATTACCTTTGGAACTCAAATTGATGATAAAGTCTCCACCTATTGCTTGCCAGGTATCCTATTTTTATGCTCCTAAACTCTTTTTTACTTACAATTAAGAAGCAAAGCGCTCATGATCAAAATATGATTGATGATCAGAGAGAAAAACTTGCATCCACCTCTATTCGATTAACTTTCAGAGAACCTTGTACAATAGTAATAAAGCTTGTGAGGTTGCATTTAATAATTATGTTGTATTTTGTATAGTCTGCCCATTAACTTATTCTTTTCTTGTTTATATTATAAACTCATTAATTGGTTTTGGTTAGCGAAGCAAAGCTTTGGTGTTCATTAAAATCATATTATGGCTTATCAGAAACTTCCCCCAGTCAAAAACATAGTTTTGGTGGGGCATACCAGAAACGGAAAAAGTTCCACTGGCAACTACCTCCTAGGAGAACGAGTGTTCATCTCAAAAATGCACGCAAAAGGTGTTAGTAAGCATTGTCAAACATCTAAAAGGATGATACGAAGTGACTTGATGATCAAAGTCATTGATACTCCCGGTAGTTTCTGGTTTAACATCAATGATTCTTTCTGTTTATTGTTATATTTTGTCGTGGATATATATATATACGTATAATTCATCAACATTAGAGTTTGATATTGATATATAAATAGCCTTATCGAGAGACACACACACCCAGGAGCGCCAAGGCGATAGAGTTTACAAGAGTTACTCAACTGTAAGCTTCACTTACCCACTCTATCTCTCTTTATAGCTCCGCTCTCTTTGCACTCTCTATGGTTCTGTCTCACTATGTTTTGTTCACTGTGTCTTTCACTTAACTCACTCTTATCACACATTTTCCAACACCTCATGCTTTGAACAATCCCTTTTTACTCATTTGAATACCGACGTGAGCTTAGCATTTCCAAGGTGTAAGAGTTTGTCTCCTACTTTTGCAGAGACATGGATCACGTAGAGCTTTATTAGTGGGCTCAACAATTAGAATTTGACCCATCTAAGGACAACAACACGATAAATTAGGTACATATATTGCATAGCATGTGGCCTGAGGATAAAGTGGTAGTCTTTCGAACATTATCTTATGTAGTATTGCTTTTGTATAATGATAGATATGAAGTAAGGTAGTACTGGATGTTTGATTTGGTGTAAGATAGTGGGATATTGGATTTAGGATGTATGTATGCTTTTGGATGTTTAATATATATTTAGATTCAATTTCAGTTTTGCATATGCATATGCATAAAACAGATTCAGTTTTGAGCAACAAAAACAAATATGATCAAGTATAGCTTACCAAATATTCCAGGTAGCTAGTGGTATATATATATAGCCATTATAACAAATCTAAAAGTGTTACAAAATAGCTATATAAAACTATTTTACAATAACAAATATTGCAGATAAAATTATTTTACAACAGATAAATATAGCTATATTGTTTTACAACACTTGAAAATCGCTGCAATAAAATATAGTAGACCATTTATAGTGTGTGGTAAAGTGTAATACATCCAAAAGTTCACGCTATTAGAAAACATGATATAATAGCAGAGCAAAAAAATCACTAAAATATATGTTGACCCTATTATAGCTAGGGCAGACATAGCGTGTACTACAACGTTGTATATTACCTATAATAGCGGTAATTAGGTGCTAACAATGTAAATTTTTCTTGTAGTGTGACCCTAATTTCTTTATGGGTCTTCCACCAAGCTTAACTGTATTATCTATACATATCGCATCTAACAGATCTACTGAATTTGAGAAAAATGGAAGCATACAATTTGAATCAAAAGTTTGACGAAATTTAAGTTTCATGAGATGTAAGAAATGGTGAAAATACCCGTTTTTGATAAACATTGCGCGTTTGTATCATTGGAATCGTCTGAATTCACCGTATAATATATTCATGAAATGCGTCAATAAGAGTTACAATTAACATCAGAGTTGAATCTAATGACAATGAAATTGTTTTATCAATTTCATATCTCTCGTATAATGCCCCATTAGACGTAAATGACGTGCGTTCTCATTTTATTTTCTTATCATATCACCCGTTGAAGCATTTTTCTCTATTGTCTCTATATTCAAATCAAGGTCGTGAAAATTTACTTCTTTTTGGGTCTTCGTCGCACCAGTAGTTTCTAATTATTGCATTTGTCCCCATGAATATTTGCCCCGGTCCCATTGAGTCTCCTCATATTTTAAGTGTCTTATGAAACAAATTGACTTAATAAATAGTTCTTTGTGTGCTATATGAATCAACTGGCATTTTGCTTTTCTTCTTAACAAAATTACTTTTAACCTTATTTTCATGCATGAAACTTAATAATTAAACACATTTATAATAAAATATATTAATAGTTCAATATAATTGTTATTATCTCCTTGTAATATAATAGTCCGTACACTTATACAACTCAAGCAGTCTAGCAACTGCATACTTATCTCCATTTTTTTTCACTTCTCTTACTTATTACAAAAACCTGCCATGTGTATTCTGTTACTTTCACAAGCAGCAAAAATTATTTTGTTATTTACTTTGTAAGTAACGTTATTATTAAAACAAATTTTAGAAATTTCACTTTATCAATCTCTTCGATGCTAACTTTTCTTTTGCATTCAGTCAACCAAATAACACACTTAAAATTCTTTTAGAATGGTTTGATTCAAAACCATCCTTTTTTTTTTTTTAGAATATTGCATTGTAATATGCACAAACAGTTATCTTCAATTAATTACATACCTTTGATTAGTTTATTCATGAGATATTATTCCCTTCTTTATCCATAAATTTCCACCTTTAGTTTTAAATGTTCATTTCAAACTATTTTCCCTTTTCGGTTCGACCATAGATGCTAGTATACTAATGTCATCATTACTATTACCTCCATTTCTACCTTGGCATATCTCACTTTGCTTAAATATTGTGACCACATCACGTCCATCAGAAGCACATCCACATAACTGGTGACATGCATATGTAGCTGAATTCTAGAATTATTTTATTCAGCTGGATTTTCTATTTATTTTTACACCAATTAACTTAGCTGAATTTTCAGCTAAATTTTCTTTTTTTGTCTTTTTGATTCCTCATCATGTTTGTATCTCTTCTTCAAGAATTTACAATAAACATATATATTTTAACAAAAATTCTTTTATCTTCTACAAAAATTTGCATGCAAAATCATTATGTAACATGTGGAAAAGTATAAGTTGCAAAAATAATTGAGGCACATAAATAAACTAAAATTTATCTTCAGAATTTTAAAATATAAATATCTAATATATATTCTTTTTTTTTTGTATCAATATCTAATATATATTTGATAATATGTATCACTCCTTCAATTAAAATTCTAACTCAAGTTTCCTTACAAAACAAAAAAAAAGTCTGCAACTTAATAGGCATCTAAGGTATCTTTTAAAATCATTACATGTTTACTAAAATATAAAATCTTTAATATATATTCAATTATATATTTTTCATATGGAATTATAAAGATAGAACAGTTCAAGGATTACAACCAAAGAACACTAAAACCGAAAGAAAACAGAAATATCTTCAGAAACTAAAATCCAAAAGAGGGAAGCTAATAGGCAACGAAACCAGAAAATAATTTAAAAGAACTAAAAAGGATGAGACTGTAAACTAAAAATCCCCGACCTGGAAAAGCTAAGTCATTTCTAGGCAACACGACCATAAGTGATGACGAAACCTCCTATAGTGATTTGGTGCACCTCATGAATGAAGAACTGGGAATCTGAACGGGAAAGTAATAAAACCCACAATACTCCAGATATGGCATAATCGAAAAAGAACATCGCTAAAGGACGCAATAATTGGATGACGCCTTTATCAGAACCCATGAAAAGACAAGACTTCGATCAAGTCTTCTAAATGCAGACAAAGAGCGCAACAATCCTTCACTTGGAGATGCTAAACTCAAAGGGAAACAACAACAGATCGATCCGAAAAGGATATAAAAGCTTATACCAAGAGGAAAATCTAAACCAAATCTAACCAATTGAATCTTAACTAAATCAAATCTGGCCTAAACAAACCCAACTTAACTAAGCAAATTACAAGCCACTTAACAATTAGCGAAACTAAAGGAGATCGGAAGACGGTAAAACAAAAACATCAAAGAGGAAACCTGCGAAGCCTGAGATTGAAGGGAAGAGCTTGGCCGGATCAGAGGAGGCAAAACCAAGTGAAAAAACTCTTCTTCGAAGCTAAGAACCTGAGCTGGAGAAGAGCAGGAGAAACCATCTCCTCTGAGAAGTCTTCAACAACGAGAGGGAACAAACCCCAAAGCCCCAACCCCAGATCTGCATAACTCAAGCCTCCATAGATTTTGATTTAGAGCTCCACCACTAGCCTTTATGGAAAACGAAACCAAAACAAAAGTTGAGACCAAAGGGGACCGACGTCGGAGCTAGAGAAGCCTCCAACCGCCGGTCCCAAGCATAATTTCAACGACGACGGCGACCTTTACTAGGTTTGAGATATCGCAAGCAGAGAGAGGAAACTTAAGACCATGTCCATCAATTAGAACCTCATTAGGGGTTCTAAATATTATTATATTGAAAAAATATCATGTATTTTAATTATTATTTTAATTAAATTTTTTTACATCCAATTATAATTGGACAACTCACTTTTGGGGTNTACCCAATTATAATTGGACAATTGGGGTTCTATAAAAATGGGAAAGAGGTTCTAAAATAAAAAACTTTAGAACCCTATCTCTCCTCTTCTCTTATTATTTTAATTTTTTTTTACTTAGAACCCTTCCTTTANCTCTCCTCTTCTCTTATTATTTTAATTTTTTTTTACTTAGAACCTTTCCTTTAGAACCCCCAATAAAGATGCTCTAAGACTCGTTAATTAATATATTCTCAATTATATATATCATTGCTTCTTCAATTAAAATTCTAACTCAAATTTCTTTACAAAAAAAAAAATTCAGCAACTCAATAGGCATCTAAGGTATGTTTTAAAATCATTACATGTTTATTATGTTCAGGTTTCATTTTATTTTGTATGTTTTAAACAATAATTCATTAGAAAGTACTTAGGTTAATTATGTTCACAGTTTTATACATTTTTATTTTTGTTAAATGATATAATGAGCTGAGATAATAAAGTTATTATCATCTCTAAGTTTTGTATATATCAAGCATCCATTTAGTATTTTATTAATCTAATTAATACATGTATAATTATATTTAAGGTAATTTACATAGATATATATATATATATATAATTTATAGTGAGAAGACAAGTCTTCCCGAAATTATCAAACTTTTTGTGCTTCCGTTGCGTTATCGTATTCTCTATTTATAATAAACAAAAAAGTTAAGTTAGTTTAGTAAATACTGTTTTATAAGTAAACAAGTTATATTTGTTGTACTATATTTGTGGAAAGTTTTGTTTAATATCACATTTTCTTTTCTAGTTGTGCAAGAATTTTTATTGTTTTTGATGATCACCATATGTGAAAATATATTTGTCTTCATTTATTCTTATCATTATCTCTAAGATTTTTTAATATATATTATAGCAATTAAAGTTAATTCCACCGAATCATTAAAACTAACCACAACAACTATTATGAATTGTATTATATACATCTCGTTTTATAGGTTTCATGATTATAATTATCATCCTCTTTTCATTTAATTGTAAAATTATTATTTAATTTTTAGTTTAGACACATATAAAAATTGGTATAGTGTGTAGTAAGAATTTTATGGTTCATATTTTTTCTTGTTGCTTATAACATCGCGAATAACATATATTTTTATTATTTTAAATTTGAACGAAACATTCAAACTATTATTACATCCCAAATAAATATCATATTTAGTTTTATTTTTTATTTTATATTTTATATTGTTATATAAATCATATAAATATTGTTACATCGCAAACTAATATTGTAAGGTTTTTCCATTTTCAGAAATACAATTATGAGCATATCAAGAAATTTTGGTGCTGAGTCATCCAATGAAAATAATATGGTAGGTTTATATTCTAGAAACTTATTATACAACTAATTTTCAAATTAAATATGATAATTGTTCTAATATGTTAAATTTTAAAATTGTAGTCTTATATACTCATTGAATTATTAGAGGAAGAACTTTAAAAAATAGATTATATTGGGATTATGTCATATAAAGAAGGTAAAGTAACATAGTGAAGAAGTTTCATGAATTGATTGGGATAAATTTAAGAATTTGAGGACTATCTATGCCGTATATCAAATATTTATTTTCGTACCGGTGTAGCCATTGAATCTGAATAAGGAAAGATCATTATGTATGAAAAATGGTGGAACGATCAAAAAAAGGTAGAAATCTTTCATTCTATTTTTTAATTATTTTTTCATTTTTTTGGTAATAATATAATGTATGTTGCATGATACAGAAGGTGCTCAAGATTAAAAAAGAATCTTTACCACATATTCAATATATGCACAAACTATATGGTCTTCACTGTGTTGTGAATGACAATATGAATTCAGCCAGTCAAGTAGATGACATAGGTGAATATGATGATGAAGAAGAACCAGACTTTGATGAAGAAAAAGAAGCATATTTTGATGGCACTAAACCTAAAACTCAAGGGCAATTAAATTTTAAAAACGACTTTCAACCCCAACAACCAGTGGAAATTAATTTCACTTCGTCGACAATGTCGATTGAAATCCCTTGCCAATTTGCAGAATCCAATCCAAATGCTTAATGCACGTAGCCAAACAAATTAGGATTATGAGCGTGAATCTTGGTTACCATTGAATAAACTACAAGAGTAGAGAAGTTTACAAACTTTTGGTGGGGAGCATCAGAAGTTTTAAGGGATCCCTTTGAGCAAAAACGGTTTGCGTTTTCTAGAAGGGGTAACAGGTTACGATCGCAGTGGAACTTTCTGAGGTAGTCCGTGGAAACCGTCAACTTAGTGGTTCTAACGGGCCAATTAGTAGAGGATCCAGTGGTAGTGGATCAAGATCTCCAAGGATAGGAGGATCCTTTAGTACTTCAAACAGTGGAGGAACTTTAAATTTGTTGGTGCTGATAACCTCGATTATGGTTCTCAAAACTAATTTAAAACAAGACATGAATTTCATGTTCCAAATTCCAACCCACAACTTAGTGCATCTCCTAATCCAAGAGTTCATGGAGAAAGTATGGTGTATAGACCGAGTTTTATAGGTTTGTTACATGAACGTTTTAGTTTTCTAAAGTTCAATCGTACTATGAAAAACAATGATAATAATAAACACAACTAAAACAATTAATTATGTTGCTATATTATGTGTTAAATAAAATAATTATGTATATTAAGTATGTAGTACTAGTTTTTGAATTTTCTTTATTATTACTTAATAAATTTATATTTTTGTTTAAGTTTTGTGAGTGTCAAGTTATATTCATGTGGTTGACAACCAATGGAGACTGAATGGGGCTTAGGTTGGTGCAACATTGAGGCAAGAATTATAATTGTCTGAGAGATTGTTTACACGTTTTGAGGATGTAGATAGAGGTGTTTACACGTCTCTTACATAATTACATACATACTTTGGGCTTAAATGCACTGAAAAAGCATATCAGTGGAAGAAACTGTGGCAATGTTTCTAGTTATATGTGGTCATACTGTGACACAACATTTGGTTATGTTGTTATTTGGATGTGCATAAGAGACTGTTGGACGAAAATTTAAAGAGTGTATAAAAAATGCAGAAAGTTAGCTAGGAGATTACTTAAGAAGCAATCTCTAGAGCAACTATATGAAGTTCGTCGAGGTCTACGAGATGGCACTTGGTATTGGCCTTATTTTGATGGTTTGATTGGTGCAATGAATGATACCCATTGTACAGTGATGGCGACTAGTGCTGAAGTGACTCGTTTATATAATAGACATTCTCAAACAAGCATTAATGTGTTGGTAATATGCAACTATGATATGTTATTCACTTATTTATTTGTGAGGATGTCCTCAATTAGTGCATGATGCTAGAGTTTTGTCTTACGCAATGGAGTGTGACCATACTTTTCCAACTCCCCCGCCCTTTTA
This sequence comes from Lepidium africanum, assembly GCA_900406405.1. NCBI lineage: Eukaryota > Viridiplantae > Streptophyta > Magnoliopsida > Brassicales > Brassicaceae > Lepidium > Lepidium africanum. The sequence continues at coordinate 70,498 of OVAX01000516.1, forward strand.
AGTAATATCATGTACATTCTGGTTATGCAAACACACGAGAATTTTTAGTTCCATATAGAGGTCATAGATATCAGTTGACGCAATTTCAAAATGGCTCTCTCCCGAGAGGTGAAGAAGAGTTATTTATTCACTCAGCTCAGTTATCAAACGAACATTCGGAGTATGGAAGAAAAAATAGAGGATTTTATCAGAGTTTCCAAGATAGATATGAAGACACAAAACAAATTAATCATGATTATAATTGGATTACATAATTTCATTCATCTTTCTCAAATTTAAAACTTTGATTTTCATGATGCTTTACATGGTAATGCATTTCCACGAGATCATTTTGATGATAGTGGGACATGTGGGGAATATATGGAAACAATTTTGCAAGAACAAGAGGGAATAACAAATGGAGCATATATGCAAACGATTTGGGACAAAATTAAACAATAATTGTAGGATAATTTTCATTAATGAATTAATTTATAATACATTTGTGTGCATGAGTCAATAATTATGATAATTAATTTTTTATAATATATTATTTCTTACAAATTTTCAAG